>SRPZ01000256.1:0-41830 GCA_018360255.1 Claviceps maximensis
CTCACCACACTCACCACACTCACCACACTCACCACACTCACCACACTCACCACACTCACCACACTCACCACACTCACCACACTCACCACACTCACCACACTCACCACACTCATCTCTCCGAACGCACCGCGCATCCATCTCCCTCGGTCGTTTGGTCGTCTGGACTCTGCAGAATGGTCTTGCCTGGGTATTGCTTCTCCTCGCACACCAGCAGGCACGGCCCCGACTCCACCAAGTTTTCAACCACCAGACGCCATTTGCAGCGATCACTCCTCCTTGACCGTGACCTTTTGCTCTGCCGCTGCCGCTGCCTCTCCCTCTGCATTCGCCTTTGCCTTCGCCGTATTCTCCGGCCTTGCCGTCCCATGTAGACGGACATTGCCGGGCCAGATGAGCAGTCAAACCTCAAATGGCTCCGGGGGGAAAGTTTCTCGTGCCTGCGATGCGTGCCGCGTGAGAAAAGTCCGTTGCAGCGGCGACCAGCCATGCGCTCAATGCTCCCACCTCAACCTGGCATGCAACTTTGCGCCAGCACCCCCAAAACGGAAACCCGGTGTTCGGGGACGCCTGGTTGCCCAGCTGCGCAACAAGTCGTCGTCTTCCACCGGCTTCATCACCACGATATCGTCCCCGCCGCACCGTTCTCCCTCGTTCAGCCAAGGGCAAGATGCCTCGTGCGTTCCTCCGTGCCGCGCTACGACCCAGCCTGGTTCGGTAAGCGGAGGTGACACTCCGTCCGCGGAATCATCCCCGATCGCCCTGGCATCCGCGCCCGCTGTTACATCCATTGCGGGCATCGTCGACGGTCTGATCAGCAGTCCGCGTGCTGACCGCTCCTCGTACACCATTGCCGGCTGCGGTTTCTCCGCCGATTACTTCCTGGCTCTGCTCCCCGAGTTCGAGGAACTCGTCTATCCCGTCAACCCCGTCATGACGGCCGTCGAGCTCCGAGCTGCCATCCGAAACATGCACCAGGACTACGAGGACGCCGCCCTCGTCCACGCCTTTGCCGCCGTCACCATCAACCTGACCAGGACGTCCTGGACCCGGAACGGATGCGATATTGCCACGCAAATGAACACCCTGATGCGGTACTGCTTCTGGGCACATCGCAAGGCCGAGGTAGGCCAAGAACGCGACGGTGGTGGCCTTCAGGGCGAGATACCCGTCTCCGTCAAGCGCATCATGACCTGTATCTGGCTCGAGATCAGCCTCATGGCATTCAAGCGCTTCGACCGCAGCTTTACCATTCTGCGAGAAGGCATCGCCATGGTCCAGATGATGAACCTCGACCAGTACCACGAGGGAGATGCGCGCCTGACCCACACCGAGCTCTGTCGCCGACAAAGGATGTACTGGGAAATGTACATCCACGAACGCTTCTTGTTTATTATATCCGGCTATCCCTGCATTATGGTTCCTCTCCGGACCGGCCTGCCCTTCCACGACGACTCCATCGCACCCCACGTCGCAGTGGGATGGAACCGTCTGATCCTCCTCTTTCGAAACATTGACGACTCCTTTCTCGCCCACTGGGCCGCGCAACAAGACCGCAATAGTCGATCGGCGTCGTCCGGCCCCGAACTCACGTCCCAGTGGATCGAAAGCAAGCAAGCGCAAATCGACCAGGACGAAAGCGACGCCCTGGAAGCCGAAAACGACATGATTGCCCGCGGCTACGGCTCCCTTGTCGAGCTCCAGCACGCCGACCTCTTCATCACAAGGCTCTGGCTACGAACCCTCGTCTGGCAACTCGCGCTATCCAAGGGCCTCCTCCGTTCTGCCCCCACCCAAAACACCCACGAGGGCCTCTCCCTTCATTTCCCCGCCCAACGCCTCTCCGCCCAGCTCCGCAACCTCGTCTGTCGCCTCCGCAGCATCTCAAGCGTCGTCTTCCACGGAAGCGGCATCCTCCAGAAGCTGTTCGAAATCACGAGCACCGTCGCCGACGTACTCGCCCTGCCGAGGGGCGTCGGCCAGACCGAAGAGGAGTCCCGGACCAGGCTGGAGGACTTTTTTTTCTTGGTCCAGTTCATCTTCAGCTTCGAGAAGTCGCAGAAGCATCAGAGGGATTATTTGCGCGAGAAGCTCGAGGTGCTGCAGCACATGTATACGGTGGTGGATTTTCGGGACCTGGCTGGAGCGAGTCCCACGACGTCGACTTCGGAGACGTATGATTCTATTTCGAGGGCGACGCAAGGGGAGCGCTGAAAGGGAAGGGGGAATTGCAGCACAAGGGTTTTTATTTTATTTTATACGCTACATATCATATATGCACAACATAGATAGTATATAACATGTGTACATACACGTTTCGGAAGACTTTGGGGGAAGGAAAAAAAAAGCTACTGCTGCCTTTTACGTGTGAGCGGCGGCCAGGGAATATAGGGCATCGTGTATGCGTGACAGACCAGGCAGGATACTGCGACACATGGATTTTCCCACGAGCGCGACAAGATGACTTTTTTCATTGGGCGAGGACGTATAATTTGTGCGCAGTGATATCTGCTGACTTGTTACTTGTTGTCATGCCGCGCAGTCCGATTTGGGTGGTCTACGGATGCATGCATGCATGGTATAGTGAGTGCAGGTAAATCCCGAATAGTTCGCGGTATGGTGAGTGCAGATAAATCCCGAATAGTTCGTGGTGCAATGTTACGTGGAACAATAGCTCCGTCATGACCTATGGCTGCGCTGTAGCACCGCCCTTGTTGAAAAAGAAGGCCCAGGCCAGGCCGGACCGGACCTATCAATATAAGGTGGGTCGTTGTAAGTGCATGTCTGGACAACGTGATGGGCACCTTGATGGACAGGCCAAGGCGGGGAAGCCCATCTTATTTAACCACACGCACGCACAGCTTTGCAAAAGGGACCAGGCGGTCAGACTGATTCCTGCTCCGTCCAACAACCACCTCGCTTTCATCATCAACTCATCTACACATGCAAGTATGTTTCCTCCCTCTGAATACACCAGCAGATAATCAACGACCGAAACCTCTTGACTACTTTGGTCACTGGTCTCTGGTACCTTTCTGCCGCAAAAAGATAATGTATAGTAATATATCTAAGACTGACTAGTGTGTGCAATGCCCCAAGTACAATAATCTTGTGTCGTGTTTGGTCTGATCTGGTCCGGTCCGTCTGCCGCGTCTGTCGTCACCACCTCGTCGTCAAATCACAATGACTTCCTGCACTTATCTATCTGACCCCAAACGAAAGCGACACACGTCGTTCTCACCAGTCCACGCTTCGTCCTGTCCCCACGCGTCATGATTGGACAACCTCCCCTCAAGCAGCAGCATCGGGGCTGGTGTCGATCCTCTTCAACAACATCGTCATGGCCGCCAAGATGACAGGCACTACACTGACGACTTCTCCCAGGCCTGCGTAGGCTGGGGGAAGACGGACCTTGCCCAGCGCGCCCGAGGCCAACAGCATCGCCCCTATATTGTACACGGCACACCATCCGAAATTAAAAACCATGCGCCGGAAGCTGACTGCACTGACGTCTAGGAGAAAAATAATGCCTTCAAGCCCGTTCAAAAGTACCACATCCGCGGCACCGCGGGTCACTTCGCTCGCGGACTGCACGCTACCCAACTGGACCCCGACATGCGCCTGGGTCACGGCTACAGCATCGTTCGTCCCGTCTCCAACAAACATGACCGTCTTGCCCTCGGCCATGAGATTGGCCACGTAGTCACGCTTTCCAGAAGGGGTGCACTGCGATGCTGTGCGTGGTATACCAACTTGACTTGCCGCCCTCTCAACAGCTTGTGCCTGGTCACCAGAGACGAGGTGGACGGCGATTCCACGATGCTTGAGCTGCCCGATGACCCGGCACGCTTCTTTCCTGAGCTGTGTACGAAGACCATACACGGCGATGGGCTCACTGTTGCGTGTCACCACCATAATGGTCATACCGCCATTCTGTAAACGGCCGACCACGTCGTGAAAGGCAGTCTCTGTCCACTTGGGGTTTCCAGCCCGAAGCGACGCGCCCCCGTGTTTTGCTTCCACTCCAGCCCCAGGAATGACGTGAACACTGTCAAGAATCGCGGCGGCATCCGAAGTATACTGGGCGAGATGCTTGGCTACCCCAAGGGAAACCGGATGTTTATTTCCAGCCACCAGTGCCTTGGAAGTCGAAATCGCTTCGTGCTTGTCGATGAGATATATTTCTTCCATGACGTCGAGATGTTCTTCCGTAATGGTGCCCGTCTTGTCAAGAACAATGTCTGTGACTTTGCGAGCGCGTTCTGTGCACTCTGCCGATTTGATGATGACACCGTTGCGAGCTGCGATGCCTCCGGCGATGACCAGCACCATTGGCACGGCCAAACTAAGGGCGCACGGACAGGCAACGGCCAGGAGAGCGATGGCGTATGTGATGGCATTGGATACGGCTTTCCCAGCGCTATCGTGATACACCTTGAAGCCGACGATGAGCCAGGCAACCACGACGACGACGGCAACGGATGTCACGATGGGTACAAACCAGCTCGCCACCTCGTCGGCGCAGTCCTGTAACTTGGGCTTTGAATTCTGTGCGTTTTCGACAAGCTTGGCAATGTCGGTGACGGTGTTTTTTCCAGGAAGGGTCGTCAGTTTGGCGACTAGAGTGCCGGTGCCGTTGACAGTTCCAGCAATGACAACATCGCCTGCTGTCTTGAACACTGGCACACTCTCCCCCGTGAGCATCGACTCGTCAACCTCGCTTGAACCACTGATGACGATGCCGTCGGTGGCGATGCCGCAATGAGGCCCGATTTTGAGCTGATCACCGTACTGCAAGAGCCGGGTATCAATCTCCTTATCGATGCCGTCCTCAACGATGACGGCGGTCTTTTCCTGAAGAGATCGAAGTGACACCGCCTTGACAGCCTTCATCCGTGCAAAGGCAGCCACCAGCTGCCCAAACATGACCAAGGTGACTAACAACGTGCTTGTTTCGAAGAACCCCTGCACCTCCAGAGGTTGGCCTGCCATCTCGAAACCAAAAGCCACGGCGGAGTAAACGTACGCAGCAGTGATACTGATGACGACAAGCATGTCCATTTCCACCGTCCGTGTGCGAACAAGCGCCGTCATGGCGGGCCAGTAAAACATTTCCAACGCGATGATCTGGACAGCTGTTGCGAACACGATGGAAACTATAGCGCTGGTTCGTTTACTGAGCGGAACATTCGCCCAAGCTAGGACGACCACGGGTATGGTCAGTACCGCCGAAACTATTGTCTTGATCAAGTGAGTATGGTGTCTTTTGCGAGCACTCAACGTCGACAGATCGTCTTGCGGGGGTGTCAGCCCGGTGTAAAGGCCGTCAATGTTCTCGAGTAACCTTCTCGCACCGATTGTCGCGGGATTGTACATTACACGAACCGTTTTCTTGTCTAAAATCGTCGCGCCTGTTACACCGGGGATGACGATACCCACGAGATTCTCAGCAGAACGGCCCGAAGCGAAAACATCAATGACTTGGTCGTCCGTTTCCAGCCGGTGGCAGCGAAAGTTTGACGTTTTCTCGGCTGCTTGGATGACTGTGTCTGCGTTATTGACCGTTGTGTCGACGCTAAATTCTGCCTGGCCCAAAACAAAGTTGACACGAACAGACGACACGCCGACTATGGCTTTCAGCGTTCGCTCCATCTTGTTGCCACATCCCGAGCAAGTCATGCCATCCACCGCAACGACAACATGTTCATGGCCCGCCGCCTTTTCCATATCCCACTCAGACGACTGCAGTGGCCCGCAAGGCTTGATGTCGTTTGCACCGAGAACGGCATGTTCAACCCCGTGGCCGCTGCAGCAGTCATCCTTACTGGACTCGCAACACATATCTTCCTCTTTGGCGGTCCCCCAACCGCGGCGCCCAATGTCGTGGTGGTGATGAGGGCCGTCGTGATGGTGGTGGACTTTACGATCAGTGGCGTACGTGTCAGTAGTGTTCGCATCGTCAGACTCGAAACGAACATGGACGAGAGCAGAGTCATTGTGTTGTTGGGCGCAGCACGAAGTGGTCAATCCTTTGTCGAGGATATTGCGGCAGATGCAGCGAGCTGACTTCAGATAGGCGCTGTATTGGTCAAACGCTTTGGCGAGATGGGCACTGCAGGCTGAGAATCGATGATCGCCGGCAGGATCATGCTGATGTTCATGGCTAGCATGGGCTGTCGTGGAGGGGGAAAATGAATCGAATCGGATCGAGTCGTGCAAGAGTGTCAGAACTTATTTCATGTACGACGACCAGGCCATTTCTTTCGTGCGCCTGGGGATACGCCACCAACCTGTCTGACCATGTCCATCCGTCTCACAAGTCTTTTTGCACTCGAGCGCCGCGGCGGCGACGATACATTTCTCTTTGGGTTGCGGTGATGTGTAAGCCTCGACGGTCGAACCATGTGGTGACTCTTGAATGCTCTTACCGTCGCAGTGCTCATCCGTATCGGAACAGCAGAGGCCAGTTGCAGAATTGGCAGAGGTCTCGGCGATTCCACAGCAGGAAGCATCGTCACAACACTCCTCTGTCTGATTGCAGTTGTTATCGAGCTGCCGGAATGCGTGGTCGTGGTCATGGTCGTGGTCGTGGTCGTGGTTGTGGTTGTGGTCGTGGTCGTGGTCGTGGTTGTGGCCGTGGTCGTGGTTGTGGTCGTGGTCGTGGTCGTGGTCGTGGCCATGGCCATGATCATGGCCATGACCGTGGCCGTGATCATGACTGTGAGCCTGCCAATCACGATATGGAATGCCGTGACCCGCGCTGGAGCCAGAGACAGGGACATGACTCAGATGAGTGAGCTGGTCATGGTCCTGGTCCCGCGAACAACAACCCACGGCCATGTTCGGTTGTGCTTTGTGGTGATGGGCGACGGGGCCGGAAGCCTTCAAAAGAAATATATATAAGCAGCCGCAGCAGCCGCAGCAGCAAAGGTAAGAGAATTGATTGATGGGATAGAATAATGAGGGCCGTTGTTTGCTTCAATCCACCACCATCTTCGGGTGGAAAAGGAGGTGTTTAAGAGGGAAGGCGCTCAGGACACCCGCACGTCGTTGCACGAAGCCGGAAACGTGAGCGGCGGTGCAATGGAATGTTAGAAACATGTCTGGCCCGATGATCAACCAATCGGCGACAACATAATAATATTTCTATAAAAGAAAATACAATACCCCAAACCCCAAACCCATACCCGAATCCACAAACGCCCAGACATGATATCAGAGCCCGATTATAGTTCTCGGATAAAGCTTGCTGCTGCTGCTGCTGATGGTCGTCGTGTAACAGCGGCATCGCATCAATGAAACCTCACTGTGGACCGTTAGGATAGAAGCAAACACAAATACAGCTCACGCAGGAAAACACGCGCAAGATGGGACCCTATGCAGGGCTCATGCGGGACGGATGTACCGACATGCTGTGGCGCCGGAAAAGGCGGCCGACCCAAAAGATATTCAAGAGGAGAAGGGGAAAAGAAAAAAAAAACAGGAAAAGATATGGTTTTTTTTTTGTTTTTTTTTTGTTTTTTGTTTTTTTGATTTTTTTTTTTTTCAAAAAAAAGCGGACTGGGACTCGGGGCAGAAAATTAGGCGATACCGGAACAGGAGCTGAAACAAACCGCGTGCCGTGCCGGGCCCTGACGTCTTCCTTGCCGAGGTCATCTATCCACTCACTCACTCGCTTGCTCACGCAATCACGCAATTAGCGCTTCCCTCCGGCAACTCTTTCAACGTCGGGGATGTTTTCCTGTTCTTCTTTCTTCAGCGTATTCGTTCATCATGTCTTGTTTTGGCATCATTTTCCGAACTTTGCCTGCACGAGGGAGAGCAGATGGATGAAAAAAAAAAAAAAAAAAAAAAAAAAAAAAAAAAAAAACATGGACCAAAGCTGAAAATGTCGCAGGAGGAGGTCGCAGTCGGGTGACCTACAATATGTATGTTCCATCATATCGGGTAAAAGACGCTGTGCGGTCGGCTTTCATACACATTGCACGTGGTGGCATGGCAGGTTCATGAAACTACACTTCAATGTTCGCTACCAAAAAAAGAAAGAAAAAAAAAAGGACCATCACCGGCCTTTCTCCGGCGGCACGCGGTGAAGGGCCAGGTCCATGAAATCTTCTCATCGCATCATGCCACCAAGACTACAGGCTCTCCGTTGGTCACGTCGACGCAGACCACGCCGGTCTGGTCGGCCTTGTACGTCCTACCGTTGAAGATGCTCTTCCACGAGCCGAACCCCCGCCACGTCCAGATGCAGTAGTTTCGAGAGTTGCCTCGGCCAATGTTGCTCGTCAGCGCAATCACGTCTCCGTTGGCGCGGCTCCACGCGTAGCCCGTGGCCTCGACCATGAGGTGCTTGTGGTCGTCCTGGGGCATGCCTCCGCGGTCCTTCCTCACCCTCGACAGCGCCGCCAGGAATTTGTACATCTCGCTGTTGGTGTTGTAGCCCGTCCGCCACAGGTCCTCGCGGTTCCAGGGATCATCGCCACCCCCGTACGCCTGCTCGGTGCCGTAGTACACGATGGGAATGCCCCGGGCCAGCATCACGTACGTCAGCGCGTTCTTCAGCAGCGACCAGTCCCCCTTCTGGTAGAGGAAGCGCTGGTTGTCATGGTTGTCGACAAAGGTGCCCAGCGCGGCGGCGTCGGGAAACTTGCTCCCGATCTGGTTGTGCATGTCGACGAGGTCCTGCGACGAGCCCTTTTGCTGGTAGAACTTGTTGAGCGGAAAGCTGATGGGGTAGTTGAGCAGGGACGTCAGTGGTGGATTCGCATAGCTGGCCACGTTGCTCGGGTTCCCATCCCAGACCTCGCCGAGGCTGAAGACGCCGGCGGCCGAGATGAAGCCGGCCCAAAAGTCCTTTTCCACCTGCCGAAACGTGTCGATGCGCATGCCGTCAAACTTGAACTCGTTGATGAGCCATCTGATCCAGGTCTGGTACGTGGACCGGATCAGGGGGTCCCGCGTCTTCACGTCGGGCAGGTTGGCCACCCAGCAGTTCTCGATGCTGTCCTGGTTGTTGTAGTCGATCGCGCAGCGGGGGTGATAGGAACTCTCTAGGTTGAGGGGATATGGACTTCTGTCGGATATCGAGCCTGGGCCGACGTGGTTGGCCACGACGTCGACCATGACAAACATGCCCTAAGATCATTAATCATGAATACCGCATACATACTATTGAAAGAGAGGGAAATACAGATAAGGGAAAAGGGAAAAGTATAAGTTGCGAGTTACAGGGTTACATCGTCATGATTCTAAGACGTATCAAGCAGGAATGACGACCGGAAAGGGAAGTGAAGAGGGCAGTGCAAACAATCGATAGACATGAATGATATACAATGGCTGATAGAAGATAAGGGATAGAAAGATAGTCATACCTTGGCGTGCGCAGCATTCACCAAATTCTTTAAATCTTGCGCAGATCCCAACTTTGGATTCACGTAGTAGAGGTCCCGGGCCCAATACCCGTGATATCCTCCCTCGGTATCTGTGTGGATGTCAGTGAGGGGGGCAGTGCACTTGGAGGATGGAGATTTCTAGATTTGATTTCCAAACTTTCTTTTTAAAAAAAAAAAATCATTTTTCATAATATCGTTTTTTTTTCTCTTTTTTTAAAAAATTTCTTTTTGCATCTTTTTTTCATGTCTTCCCCTTCTTTCTCGGAGAACAGCGAAAAGTAAATGTCGGGCACTCATACTCGAAACAACAGGCGTAATCCAAATGGCATCAAACCCCATGCCCCGAATATAATCCAGCTTGCCCTGCAACCCCCGAAACGTGCCCCCACAGTAATTGCCGAGGTTCCCGCACGCGGGGCCGCCGTTGTCGCCGTCGTGACGAGCTACACGGTCTGTGAGGGCAAAATAGATGCTTCTTGATTTCCAGGCATTGGCGTCGGCGGCCTGGCACACTCGTGCGGCGAGGGCGAGGGCGAGGGCAGCTGCTGTTGCCGAGGAGAAGGAGGAGAATAACTTCATTTTTAGATGGGAACTGGGGTAAGTCGGGTTTGTTTTTCTTTTTTCTTTTTTCTGGTTTCTCCTTCCTCCACTTCTTTCTTTTTTTGTTTCGTCTTTCTTTTATTATGATGAAAAGAGATTGAAATGAAGAAATGAAGAGATAACAGGTATAGAGAAGTCTGAGAAAAGGAGGGAAACTGGACAAGTCTTGAACTCTACTCGTATCTATGGGTGAACTGGGTGATTTATATACTTGATCCCCGGCTGATTTGCCCCAAAAGACTGTTGTTTTGACGGACCAAGCTCCCGAGCCGGCGTACTTTGGAGGTGGTACTGGTGGTGGGAATGTGCAATTTGACGAGACTGACGGGACCCTCACGACTCCCAGGATTGAGGGTGCACGCTTGACACTCGAATACGAACGGAATTCTGCCCGATGACAAAAGGGCAGAGCAGACGGAGTAAGTCAATACTGGCTGGAGCCGGGGAGCCTGTGCTAGACTGGGTATTTTACGTACAAGCAAAGCGTACGTGTAATTCCGCCTGCACAGTCCTGCTCTTTTCTTACATGTCTGACATGGCATTGTCCATGGTGGGCAAAAGCAAAAGCAGGCGTGAGCGCTCCCCTCGCGGTTCATTGTCTTTGACCTACGCGTAACGCACCAGTCAGCTTACGTACATATGTATGTATGTATGTACAGTGGCATGCCATGATGTATGTATATATACGTACATACACCGGCAGGAGTGTCATCATTATTCGACACCTGATGAAGAGGCGCCACCAATCTGCATGTCTTTGTCCAGACCCTTTTCATCTCTTAATCTCGCACGCTTCATTCTCTCTTATTTTTTAAGAAAACCTTCGTTTTACTTTCTTTTTTTTTTCATCAGCACATCTACGTGTATTTCCTTTCTCAGGGTACGCGTAATGTATCGTCTCGTCTTCCCCGTTTGTCATCGCCCACGGTGTACGGAAAACGCATGATACAGAACGCGTGAGCGGTTGAAGTCGAGTGCTCAGATGTAGCATGGACATTGGACGAAGAGGAATCGGGGGCTAATTGGCGGGATATTCCAGGCATGGTGGAGAGCCGAAGACCAAGTCCGTTTGGTGTCTTGGTGTCTTGGACATGAAGCGCAACTTAAACTCCGACCCCCCTCCTTTGGATACCACTCTATGGATACGCGAGACGGACCAGACTCCGTGCTGAATGTAGCTCGAGACCACGGCCACTGTGACGTCGACTGCTTTTTTTTTTTTTTTTTTTTTTTTTTTTCGTCCTTGGTTCTATCTGTGTGTCTTCGCAGCCCGGTTCAAAATCGCAAATTCTCGTCATCAATCCTCATTCGACCGGGACAGTACCCCGAAGAGCATGGCCAGGTGACCATTGCGCCCATGCGAGACATTTGTACGTCCTGCGACGGCCTGGGCGCGCCATCGTGTGGCTGCCAGATGCACTTGACGTCTCCGTGGAAGCCGAGTGGGCGCCTGTGACTGGCGATTATCCCATGGGAGGCGGTTGGGACGATGCGACGTGGTCTCCGCGCTTTCAGATTCGGCATCCAGGTTTGCAGACCTACATGACGTCGTGTTGCATTCTGTTTATATATACATATGTATGCACAACATATATCCATCCATATGTATGTACATGCAGTCCATACATGCAGTGTCATTCATGCACATCATCTCGCATCATCACCACAGAGCTGCAAGAACGTGCTCCATCGTCAGCTGCTTCATCCGCCCTTTGGACGATTCAGCACTTTTGTCTCACGATACTCAGACATTGTCACGCCCTGCGACATGCATAGATATGTATATGCGCACATAGATACTGTACCTACGGCGATTACAGAGTCGGACGGCGCGCGCCATGTCGCATCGCTTACATTTTTTCATTGCAGACCGAAATGGCATCGAATGCCCAAGTGTTTGACTCGGCGGTGCAGCAAACACACCACACGCTACGGGCTATTGAGATGCAACGTCTTGTCACGATGAAATATCGGCCTCTGATGGCGACATCGTGGGCATGTGGTGCCTGGCGGACGGCGTTTGTCGCCGCGTCGAGATTGGAGATGGGCCGAGAAGTCTGACTGGAATAACAGGACGGGGTGGGCGAGGACGAGGACGAGGACGAGACGATGACAAGGAAGGGAACAAAGGCTCCCGCGCGCGTGTCTGCGTATCGGTGACTGACGACCACCGCCCAGCCTTCACGATCATACCCAGCTTCTTCAACCTCGACTCCGATCCTCCGTCGTTATCCTCGAGCATCACTCGCAATGTCAGGCGCCTGGCCATATGCCCCTCTAGCTTGCATCTCGCATCTCGTCTGGCGTCACATTAGGCTTGCTCGTTGAGGAAAGTCGCTAGTGGCTCAGGAAAAAAAAACCTATTTCTTTTCTCCAGTATTGGCGTTGACTACTTTTTCCGTCTTTTTTTCTCTCCAGTCTCTCCATCAGCTCTTTCTCTCCCCCCTCCCCTCTTTTCATCGTACTCCTCTTAGCCTATCCTTCAGATGAGCCGCGGTACAAACCCCATGATGCAAACACGCTCAAATGCTCCAGTGCGCTAGTAAAAGTCCCGAGCATGTCGTTTTTCCACCGGCCAAATCCACCCCATGTACCTTCCATGCTTTCAACGCCTACCATCAAATGCACCCAGCCAAGATGGACGTTGACTACGATCCGCATTACCGGATTGTGACCCATTTGACGTTGTAGAAAACAAAAGTGCCCATCAGACTCTTGGATATCTCTTCAGAGGCAGATACTACTCGAGTGGAAAATAGAAAGAAGAACAAGAGTGAAATATATGAAGCAAGAAGTAAACGAAACAAAGACAGTAGTAGTAGTAGTAGTAGAAGCAGGCCGGCCCTTGTCTCCCACGCCTGAGAATCATTCAGATCTCCTGGGATGAATGGTGCGTAGAAACGATCAAGATGAGGAGACGGGGTTTCATGGTGATGAGGACAGTAGACATATATGCGACAACCTCCTTCCCTTTTCCAAACGTCATTGTGTTCAAAAATTTTGACGAGTCAATTTCTAGATAGATTGGAATAGGAACCCAAGAATAACAACCCCTTTCTATAGTTGGAGGTACATTTTTTTCATGCTTCTCACTAGTGTCTTCAAGCTTGAAGCGAGACACTGGCCGAGAAAGGGGGGGACGAAGGGTTTTACACACACATGCACACACCCATTGGCATCGTCGCGAGAAACTAGTGGCTAAACTAGTCCGCAACATTTCATCACTCTCTCTATTCTGACCCAAGGCGGCGCCTACGGGGGGAGGTGTTGGATTCCCTTTCGGTGCAAAAAGATGAACAACTAGGAAGCGGAGCGAGGCCATAAGGACTGAATGGACCGGATCAAAAACCTCATGTGTTGACTGCACTTGCCGGACCAAATTTTCAAGGTTCGAATGATGATGCGGCTCATTCGGCCGGTGAGAACAAGAGCTTGAACGGGAGCCGCGGCTCGGGCCGTGCCGGGTCATATGGGTTAGCGGTTCCACTGAAACGCCGAAATCTTGGCTTTCACCGCCAATTGATGGCATATGAAAGTATTTATTTTTCCTTTGCCCAGATGATGAGAGATGACGTATTAGCATAAAGTTGAAGAGCCCGTTCATGCCCTCTTCTGAGACTGTGTGCTGAGATTCTGTGCCGGGACAGAATAAAGTGAGTCGGCTGTTGCGAGCGCCAGGAAAGTGTGATACTGGCCGAGCGTATTTGCTACCTTGTCCTCGGACGTGGCTTCATACTGGACCCTGAAGAACTGACAGGATAAACTTACAAGGCGCTCGATGGACAATACAAAGGTTTTTGTTGACTCCATCACCAAGGCGGCACCCAAGCGAATAGCTCATTTGTCGATGAATTGGACACGGCTTTACCCCGAGAGGTCCCCTTGCAACGCCTGAGCCCCGAATTTGATGCACTCACCAACGTTCTGGTGTAGCGTCGTGCCGATCCTCGGCTTGCCTTAGCTGCCACGGCCCGCCATTTGGCCAACGAGTGCTTCAACGGAATCTACCACAGACGATGCCTCTGCAACTGGGACAGAGAACCACCACGAGATATTGTGTCACTTGTATCGGAAGGCCGTGATTATCACAGTGACTGGTGCTGCCGCTGTCAGTCATTGTCAGTCCCGAGTTCGTAGGATCGTGCCAAGCTATGAAGATGTCCGACCGATCCGACCGTCAGTTGATTGCGCTTGGTGTACGTTTTTCATCGCCCTCGCGTAAAGGGAACATACTATATCGGAAACGACGATATTTGCACTTCTCTTCAAGTGTTTCGCCTCACAAGTATTTTCTCGCCCGCGCCGGTGGCGGAAGGTAACGAGGTCCGCAATCCAGATCGCCCATCAGGTTTGGGGTGGGCTCTCAAAATGCCGGGCACATCTTTCCGCATCCAAACGTGAGACCACATGTCCGAAAGGGTCAGCATACACAGACAGTGCAAAGAAGTATTCGCGAGGAAGAGTGCCCATTCAGAAAGCACTTCCTGCAAATGTGCTGAGCGGTGGCCAGCAAAAACAAAAACGTCGAAAAAGGATGTTGGAGTCGAAGCAACATGATGATGAGATGATGAGAGGCGTAGTTCCCCGCCTGCCCCACATCCCCCGCGATTTGTGGACCCTGATGGTGAGACGGAGGAATCCTTTCACGTGAAGGGGCTCTAGCTCCGGCTTCCTGATTGTTCATTGGCCCAATTTCCGTCGATAGTATGAACTTTGACTTGCATAACACATTCGCCCCCTCCCCGTCCCACCCTCAACGTTGACTAGACTAGCGTCAAGTCATTGGCACTATGGTTCTGCGCCGTTGAAAACAAAAATGTATATAACATGACATAAAGAAAACAAGGTCGAGTTAAACCTCGACTGACCAGCCAGCATGAGGCCTTCATTGCCGGCTGGAACACGGGGTCGAATGACGGGCCCAGAGCACTTGACGCGAAAAGAATAAACATGCAGTCTATTCGGCCGAGCTAGTTACATCGCTCTCAAAGAGATATGAGACAGGGGTGTTCTGACTTTTGTTGGACGGGGGGATGTGATCAAGTCTAAGAAAAGTGTTTTCGGCGTACTTTTTTTTTTTTTTGCTCATTCTTGTACCTGCTAGTTTGGGTCTAAATTTGTCCTCGAAATCGTTGATTCTATTGATCAGAACTGCATATTATAGCTTTGCTAGCCCTTATTTCTTGTTTCTGCGGTTGCGACAACTATGGCGTAGACTCTTGAGCCCACGACCCAGCGCGTAGGAACTTTCCATGTCATTTGACTTCACTCAAGTCTCACATGAATCTTGTAGCCTCACACCTGGAGGGTATTGATGCCTGAGACGACCTATTTTTATATACGTCCATCACATATATGCCATATACACATATGTAGGTATATATTGTCTAGAACCACATGTATCTCGAGATAAATGCCCTCTCAGTGATGTATTGGTATGCCACTCTTACAATTTCATAGCATCATACATTTTCCATATACATACTTGTCTTGAGCATCACATCGTGCAAACGCCTGTCTCACTTGCCTCTGTAGAAGCCAAACAGACAGAGCCTCTAAAGAGAAGCTGATGATGTCAGATTCATATCATGCTAATATGGAATGTCGGAAAAACATCCTGACCGTGACTTTCCTCGTTGCTCACCTTGTGGGGATGGAATCTGACACGACGCATCCGCGTGGATACATGCGGTGATCACACTCTCTAGGGGAGAGGCGTTCAAGTCAGAAGATACATTTACGATGATGCCATCAAGCACGAGAACACACAATAGACCTTCACAGAGCTCCATGGCAAGCATCGCTGCCCAATCGTCCAGACCTCGTGCGCCGTTGCGGCCAGACCGCCTCATGAACTAGACTGTTTTTGCCTATCAAACCGAAATCATGATGCTCTTGGCATGCTACAGTTTCTCTTTTTCTTTTTCTTCCTCGATTTATCTCCTATAGATCCGTTACATTCAGAGGTTCATGTGGCAGGCATACACCCGGTAAGAAAAAAAGTATAAGAAGGGCGGCCAAGTCGATGCCTCTATCCCTTTTTTCTTTCCTCACTACACTCATCACTCATAATTCATCAGCATCAATCTGAATCTCTACAGCAAAGTCTTTCCACTTGCACCCATCTCTAATAAACAACAACAACAACAACCAAAATGGTTTCCGTCAAGAACCTCCTCTTCCTCGCTGTCTCGGTCAGCGCCCTCTTCACGCCCCCAACCAATTCGTTCCAGCTCACAGACCTGAAAAATCTCAATGATGATCTCCTTGCCCTGATCCAGAGCGTCAAAGAATACAATGGCGGCGGTGATGAAGGCGTATCGTCCATCGTTAATGCCAATAAAAAGTACTTGACCGACGCTAAGCAGCTCATCGATACCATCAACAAACAGAAGTCTATCTCTGATTCCGAGGGCGGAGACATCATCAAGTATGTCGGAAAGGTCATTCAGCCTAACTCCGACAACTTTCTTCAGGAAGTCAAGTCCAAGAAGTCGTTGTTCGAGGAAAATGGCCTGATTGAACAGGCCAAGTTAGCTCTAGAGGCTCTGCAGACGAGCACGGAATTACTCAACAACGCCTTCGCCAAACGCGCCTCCCTCCTCAACATTCTCAAAATGAACGACATCGTCAAGAAATTCCGGGACAACTTTACATCTGCTATTGGTTTCCTCTCCAAGAAGAACTAATCATCTTGTTTGAGACATTTGCTGCCTATATTTTGTCCTTTTCTTTTTCCTTTGCTTTCTTTTTCTTTGTTGTCTCTGATCTAGAAATGAGAGGAAATGGAAGGAAACGAGGGTGTTATAGGCAAGAAAGAGCTTCGGCTTCAGAGCGGATGACAGATTTGTGAAGGCTAGTACATGCAAGGATAGCCAGAGAACTTAAAGAACAGAACAGATTGTAAACAAATAAATAAAACAGTTCTGTTCATTCTTTACCGACGGTGATTAGACTTGTCTGAATGCCAAGTCATTAATTTAATGAGGGGAATCGATTTTAACACGAAAGCAGTACAGGAATATGTCGGTCAGAAGAAACACAACGATTTTTCTTCAGCGAAAAGCCTTGTGCGGTAAGGCGAGATGTTTCCATTGCCTCACTCTGACAAACTATGACTGGTGACTGTGACTACATACCTGGAAGTGGCAGAGAATAATATAAAGGAGTAATAGTAAAGGTGATATATAATATACTTCCTTGTTATCTTTTATGTTTTTCCCCGCCTGTTCTACTCTTTATCCTTGAGTGAATCGAACCAAATTTCTCAAGAAAATGTTTCTCAGGAAACCTCCCTCCAGGCAAAACAAACAAAATCATAGGTATCCACTATAATAGGATCAGCCAGTTCCGCGACAGGTATTTCACTTTCTCGCGAGCTGGGATAGGGCCCGCCCCCCATAGAAGACTTTGTCTAGGGTAGGCTCGGTCTTGAAATTTAAAATGACACAGCTGGCCATGACAAGCCCGCCCACGAGTGTCGACCTACGCCAAGATCGTTGAGTGCAGGCTCGATTTGCAACGTTGTCTTGTTTAATGTAGGCCGTGGCCTCGGCCTATCAGTGCCATCGTAGGCGAGGCGTAAAGCATGAGGTGATAAGAGCAACCGGAATGGAATGAATAATGAAAATAGATGGTAATTTATAGTCTGGAGCTGGTGATTAACCATGTGGTGTGATGAGTGTGCACAAAGAAATCGAATGCTATGTGACGACCGCGGCGACCACGATAAATTGAAGCAAAGAAGGACGGACGAAATAGAAAAAAAGCACCAGACAAAAAGACTGTTGAGAGGCCGAAAAGGTCAAAAAACGATGTTCCTGCGTAATCTGGGAATCGAACCCAGGGCTCCCCGACGCTGCACGAATGGCAACGGAGAATTTTACCACTAAACCAATTACGCTAGTTTGCGCTTGCGTTTGGTGAACAATGATGCGCTATCAAAAAATATATTTCTATTCACTCATGTCGGTGACGAAGATTGTCGGCAACAATCGCGACAATTGCAGCCTGGCAGCGCGGAAAAGTCATTGGACGCCTTTTGCCTCTCCAGGCCTTTAGGTCCAGAAGACTCGCTCGCTATTTGAAGGCAAAAAAAAAGAGAGTAAGAAGGGATATCTCTTTTGCTGCTTGATCCACTCTTCCGCCACATCGATCCAATCTCGTCTGCCGTCCGGCGAAAGGTGACGAAGCCCAATCGAGCTGCCCGTGAGCGTGACGCAGTTGCAAATGGCTGGTCGCGAGGGTCGCGCAGTCTTGGAACTGGAATTTCTTGATCAGCCACGATGCGGCGCTTGTGCCAGAAGAGGCTCGTCATTCGGGGCTAATCTCAATATGGCACTATTGGAGGGAGTCGAGGCAAACATATCAACGCCGTCAGCGACCAGTGAAACTCTGCAGCAGCTTGACAGGAAGTGCTCCGGTCTGGTCTGGTGGGACATGTCATCTAGGCAGCAGTCCGAGTGATGACAAGCCATGATCGAGGCTGAAGTCATGGTTATTAGGAAGCAGATCAACGGCGTTCATAGGTAGACTCAGCCATTCGCCGTTCTTCTCTACCATTGACCAGAATCCGTCACTGACTAACAAGTCCGTCCACGTCCACAAGTCATCACGCCCCAAAAAAACATAGGGAAAAAAACGAATATATAAGAGAATTTCGGCCGCGTATGGCAATGGGACAGAAAAAGCCGGACGGTAGCTGTCCCGCGGCTGGTCCTTCTTCTGCCGCAAACACGACGACGACGACGACGACGGCAGAATCCAGCACTGCTGACACTGATGAGCACATCCCATCCTATCACGAGGCAACCGCAGCCTCGTCGGGCGCCATACCGACCGTTGACTCGCCATTTACCTTTCCGACAAGCAACACTCCCTCTTTACCTCCATACGAGGCCATCGCCGCCTCGTCCTCGTCCTCGTCCCAAAAACCCATCGCCATCCCCCAAGTCGCCCCCGGCCCATCAGCCCCCTTTCTCGCCGCCTACCCGCCCGCCCTCCTCGCCCACGGCATCACCCACCAGACCTGGCATGCCTTCCTAGACACCATCTCCGCCTTCCTCACCGCAAAGGTCTCCGACCGCGCCATCGCCCATGCAGGCGACATGGCCAAAAGCCTAGGCGAACCCCCCAAACAATACGGCAGGAATCTCGCCCTCCACGCCAAGACGGTCGGCAAGAAAATCGTCCGCGATGCCAAGCGTCTCGACGTTTTCGGTCTGGCCAGCGGCGTCATTGGCGGGGCCATCTCCATCCCCATGCACGCTGTCTTTGGGGCCGTCCACACCGTTTTTTCGATTCCGGCGACGGCCCTGACGGCGGTTTCGCAGACGCCCAGGACGCCGTTGCAGAGCGCGGCTACGTACGCGGCTGTTGCGAGTAGGAAGTGGTTGAATGAGAGGGGGTTACATGCCGTCCTGTTGGATACGAGGCAGCTGGCCGATATGGTTCACCTGCCGGCGTCTCAGTTTCTGGATGATGCTGCCGCAGCCGTGTGCGGAAACAAGCACGGCGGCAACGCAGTCAGCACGATGGATGCCCTGGAGAGACATATCCAACGGGTCAAGGTCTCGGAGAAAGCAAAAGACCATGTCGTGGTACTGAGCGCACAGAGTCTGTGGTTAGTCTTGGTTCCGGTGGTGGCGGGTGTAGATGAATCGAAATGAGGTCTGTGCATGCCGGTTTATCTTTCTATTCCTCTTGTTTCATATTAGATTTTGGTGAGGAAGTGAATCAAGGAAGGGGAATTGCCGTCCCGCTAGAAGTATCTCTGTTGACTGCCTCTTCTTTTTTTTAAGATATACGTTTCAATGTATAAATATATGTATATATATATATCTGTGTGTGTGTATGTACATCTCATGACCTCTACAATACATCGTATGACCTCTACATCATCAATACTCAATATCGATCAATAATCCACTTCTTGCGCGCTTCTCCATCCATCCCCCTCAGTAACTTGCTCTCCACCTTCTTCACCTCCACGTACCGCTGGACCAGATCGTGCCCCATGAGCGCCGACATGACCTCGTCCTTGTCCAGACAACCGAGGGCCTCCTCGATACTCGCCGGCAGGTTGGAATTGATGCTCAGGTTCAGTCGCTCCTCCCAGGAAAGCAGGGCTGGATCCTTGGTGCAGTCGCCCCAGACAAGCTTCTCCTGGCTGACCACGCCATTTACACCCGCGACGATGAGGGCCGACATGGCGAGGTACGGGTTGGCGAGCCCGTCGATGCACTTGACCTCCCAGTGGCTGTCGAGAATCTTGCGCAGCGGTGTTTCGCGGTTCTGCGTGCCCCACGCGACCCAGGTGCCGCCAGCCCAAACCCCATCCTGGACACGCTCGTAGCTGACAAGGTTGCTGTAGGTAAAGGCACATATAGCGCGGAGGTGGTAGAGAATTCCCGCGTAGAAGCACTCGTACACGGCTTGGCTGGCGGGCGATGAGGCGCTGCGGTCAGAGCAGGAGCCCGTCACCGTCTCCGTCGTCTTTATAGACATGTGGGTATGAGCAGCCGTGCCGGCGGCATTGGCAAGGGGTTTCGGGTGCAGCGTCATCCGATAGCCATGGGCGCTGGCGCACGCCGAGAGAACCTCGCGCGCAAAGATTAATTTGTCGACGGCTTCGAGCGGAGGCGCCGGCGGCAGGACAATCTCGAATTGGCCCCTGGCGGCCTCGGCGTGCAGCATCTCCACGTAGACACCCGCGGCGTCGAGCTGTCGGATCGCGGGCTCGAGCACCTTTTCCACGACTTCATGCTCCGTGGCTCTGGCCGTGGACCAGGCATGTCCGTCGGCGGCAAACATTTCATAGCGGCCGCTCCGGGCATATCGCACGAGAACCAGTTCGATTTCAAATCCGAATGTGAGCTCGATATTGTGCTCTCTCGCCTTCTGTACGGCGGCTTTTAGGCTGCGTCGCGGACAAAGGGCCGCCTCTGAACCGTCATCGTTTATGAAATCGCACATGAGCATGACATGGCCAGGTTTGGGTCCCTGCTTGAGAGACGATGGATCGGCGTCAAGCTTGTACAATCCGCTAGGATCCGCGCCGGGTGGTAGAGTATCATTTTGCAACAAGGAAAGCACCGATTTCGTGATGGAGACTCTCAGCGACTTTTCGCTTTCGAGAAGAGACAATGCTCTGCGTAGAGGAATCATCCTTAGTCTCGTGGTTCCTGTGTAGTCGATCCAGTACAGGCAGACGAATGGCGGCGGCATGTTCGTCTTTAAACTGCGCAACGACTCGAGCAGTTGATTTTGACAATGTTGAAGATGATGCTGTGACTCCTCTTCCCGCGCAGTTTGATCGTTACTATTGACGCCGTCGTCATCATCGTTGCCGGAAGGCCTGGGGCTCAGCAAGTGACTGGTGCAGCTGCCGCTGTCGCCACGTTTGAGAGTGAGTCCGAGATGATATAATCTGTTGGAAGTACGAAATAAAATGTCCTCGACCATTCGGAATGCATGCTCCCATGATATGTCGCCCTTGCGGACGAAGTCACAAAGCACATTGTGAAAGGCGTCTTTCATTTGCAAGACAGCCAAGAGATATGTTTCGGGGAACCAGTGGCCGTCGGTGCTCCAGATGATCTTCTCCCAGGGGCAAAGCTCGAGAACATGACGCACAATATCCTCCTGTCCCGCGCGGCTGACGAAGGGAAACACGGCGCCAATATCGGCATAGACGTTGTCATACATGGCTGCCATGTATCCCGTCTCACGGTCAAATGGATAGCCCGAATGCAGCAGCACCATGGGCACCGTCGGGTACGCCCGCACAAAATCCTGTAAGTGGGCAGGCGACGATCGCGTGAGAGTCAGGTCATTATCGCCGAGTCCCGTGTGGAACTGGATGGGCTTCTTTTTGGTGTCGTCCGAGGCGCCGGCGTCGCGAAGTGCCT
The DNA here is from genome assembly GCA_018360255.1 of Claviceps maximensis. Classification (NCBI taxonomy): domain Eukaryota; kingdom Fungi; phylum Ascomycota; class Sordariomycetes; order Hypocreales; family Clavicipitaceae; genus Claviceps; species Claviceps maximensis. The sequence continues at coordinate 21,902 of SRPZ01000256.1, forward strand.
GCGCCAGTCGATGCACGAGGAACTGGTTGAGGGGTTTGTGGTGGACGCGTGTGAAGGGCAAGGCACTTGGAGCGCGTCTTTCGGAGAAAATGCTCGCAAAGGCTTGCAGAGCCTCGCTTTTGTTCTCGGCTGGTGCCACGTCCAGCCCCGTTCGGTAGCAAATGACAGACTTGAAGCCCACCACGTCGTCGTCGGCAATGGCTGCCGCGAGAGCCGACTCGAAATCGGTCATGGCGACCTCGAAGGCCGTCTCTGCTGTTTCGTGTGCAAGACATGCCTCTTCAATGACTTTCGCGGCGACGTGTTCGACACGCAGGATGCGCTTGCTGGCGCTTGGTACGAAGTTGTCGAAGAAGCGGAATGACTCGACGGCATCTTCATTGTCCAGGCCGTCGTCGACGAGGACGCATTCTATGCCGGACAAGCATCTTCGCGTCCAGTGCTCGTAGTCGGTCTCTGAGGCGCGCTGCTTCTCCATGGCACCTTGGACGGCATCCCAGCTTTCGTCGCATGCCAGTTCGCGCGCAAGCTGCTTCACGGCCCGGATGTGTGCCAGGCTGGTGCGCGACGAGACGAGAGCTTCGCCATGAGCCTCGGAAACGATGGCCAGCAACGGGTATTTGTCGGTGTGGTTCTTGTTGAGAAGCGGATGTGCATGGTTGTCAATGATGGGCGTCGCCTTGATCAACCGGCGCAGATGCTGTGATCCGGCCACAAAGTCAGCATCATTCATGCTATCCATTATGCACGCTGCCTTTCGTGCCATTCATGCCATGTCGCGATCGGCTGTTGCACGAAGCTGCCTTTTTTTTCACTGGGTTTCTGTCGGGTACAGATCTCGTTTCCGTTTCCGTTTCCGTTTCTGTTTTTGCTCCCTTTTTTCCTTTCTTTCTTTTTTTTTTAATTCATCGTGGGGCGTCTAGCTTTTCAGCTGGCCACGTGGAATGATCGATGACAACGCAATACAACATGCCAGCCATGCTGATAATTTTGTACCACGACGGACACCTCCACCACGTCCACCACCACGCCCACCACCACGCCCACAATCACAACCATCACCAGCTTGAGGCTGTTGATTGCTGAAGTGTTGTTGCGTCTTGCCGTGGCTCTTTACGCACCTTGTTTCCAGAAATCGGCGCATGCTGCACCTCCCGCTTGTTCTTGCTGTTCTTGCCGATCTTGCCGTTGTTGTCGTCTCCAACGCTCCTGCCAAGACAAGCCGGGTCGGGCCTTCTCGACGACGTCATCGGAGGAGGCATCCGGGCAAAAGCCCCGATCAGCACGTCATGCACTAACTAGATCATCATGTATGAGTGGCCTGAGCAGCCATGGCATTCATTCTATTTGCAAGCTGTGAGACTGTGAAGCGAGTGCAATGTGCATGTTGCATATGAAACATGCGTCTTGTCATGTCTACTTGCTGCCAGCATTTGCCCGTTTTGGTTCTTGAACCGATTGGATAAGCTCGTCCAGTGTTCGCCGCGACATGGATGACATGTCCCAGTCATCCATCAGACCGCTGTTTATCTTGGCCGTCACATCTGCTAAAGTGGTTGTCTTGATTTGAATCAATACGCACATACATATGTATGTACAGCATCGTGGGCCGAGTTTCACTGCCTGCCTTACTTACCTGCGCAAGGGGTTGCATGGTGTCACTAGTCCCTCGTCACTGTGACCACGCCTCCAGCTTCGTTGTGATTTGGACTGCAAAACTCAATTAGTGGCCCTGGTCTGTCTGATTAAAACAGCATCCTATTAATAACGGACGCGCGGTACTTTACTGGATGCAAATAATGCGGTCGTGGGATGAAAACACTGGCATTTTCTAGCCGCTATATCAGTCGGTGTTGAGGGTGTGGTGCAAACACCACATCCTGAATTTCCGAGAAAAAGAAGACAGGAAAAGACAAACTCTGGATTCTCAAATAGGACAACTACCAGTTTGTAATAATTCTTGATTCATGAATAATTTGTAGTGCTAAGCACATCCACATTGTGTAATCGGCCTTTTTTCATTCTGCTTTTTTATGGGGATATCTTCTTTTCTTTCTTTGGGGCTTTTTTTGTTTCAATTCTTTCTTCTTTATTGATCGCGCCGAAGTTGATAAGCTCAGGATATTAAAATCACTCTCAGAAAAATTACCCTCACACGCACACACACACACGCACACACACACACGCACACAAACATGTATGTATATATACAACCATAGCAAGACACAACCCCCCTTGCATGTTTAATTCCCAAACTCATCAATGACGCTTCTGGGTTTGGTAAAGGGAATCCCACAGTCCACGGGCTCCATCTTCAATCCAAAACCCAAGGGTCCTCCCACAGCGATGCCCTTTTCCGTCTTCCACAGCGGACTGGCCGGGAGCACAATCACATAAACGCGCAGTCCAAACCGCAGATCCTGCGAGCCAATGGCCTCGCCGTCGTGGCCCAGAATGGAGATCAAGTCTGGCACGGTGGCGACCACCTCCCGTGACTCTTCCGAGCCGGCCTCGTCACAGAGCGCCGCGTAGAGAAATTCGTTTTGGAACGGAATCACAAGGTGTCTGTCGGACTCTGTGTGTGCAGCCGAGCCAGCTTCGCGCTCGGCGTCGGTAAAGGGGGCTAGAACGACGGCGCCCATGGTGTAGCCACCGTCGAGATGCCGTTGGACGTCGATAATTTTTCCTGTGAAGAGCACTTTTCCAGGGCATACGTCCAACTATAGTTTTGATTCCTTGATGTCAGTTTCTTTCTTTCTTCTTTTCTTTTCTTTTTCCTTTTTGCAAGAAAGAAAAAGCAGAGGGGCAAAGGAAAAATAAAAAAGCTTGTTGCATACAATCGCGTCTGTATAACTCATCTTGGAGCGCCTCGCCAAGTGGACCGCTCGGCCAAGATACCAGCTCTGGGAAATGGTATTCGTTATGGCCGTCGTCTTAGCCATTTCTCCCGAGATGGGATTCGTGCTCGATGCACAGCTGAGGCCGAGCTCAATTGCTGCAGTGCGGCAGCAAGCCTCGAGGCGGACTTCATTATCCGTACTCTATTGTTCACGTTGAAAAATAAAAGGGTTAGCTCAAAAGAGAATCAAAATATGCTTATGGCTCGGGGCGAGGTACTCCTTACGCATACGGCAATCGCGTTCCCCCGGGCATCCGTGATGACGACCGGGCACATTTTATGACCGTAGACAGAGAAAGTCACTGTGTAGGAAAATGTCAGTCGTTGGACACTTTCTCGCTCTTCGCTACCAGAGTGACTGGACGTTATCCTTGGATAGAAACACATCTCCTCGTCAGGCCAACTTACGGTGATACATGGTCGGATAGGCGCGACCCATGCCATCTGCATCGATGATGGGCACGTCAAAGTGTGCTCCGACTGGCAAGACACAGAGTCCGTTTCCTCCACCACTTTGAAACATCACAGTTAGCCTTACTACCCTTTGTTTTGCTGCGAGGCGGGCCTCCGAGATATCAAGTTTGAATCGAAAGAATAAATGAATGAATGCATAAGGGTCACCTACATCTCATCTGCCATAATCCCGTCAAAACGATCGATATTTTGCAATTGATTCACCGCATTAATCGCATCAATGATTTCGTGCCCGGCGGCAAGTCTCTCGTTTATGACGCTGGGGCTACCATACCACGACCCAAGGCAGACCACTGCGTCATCCTTCAGAGACGTCGGTGATATAATCCGCATCCGGCCCTTCTCATAAGACTCGAGGGCCTTAAGGCTCTTGAGATACTCGTAATAAGTTGGCCCTCCGCCTCCGGTTCCCAAGATTGCGCATCCTGTCGAGATGAACTCGAGGTCGACATCAGAGGGGTACCAAGCTCCGTCTCGCACGTCTGGTCGGTAGGTGGCAATATCTACACCTAATGACGGCCTGGTTGAGGGGTGAGAAGCAATTGAGAGGCCACTCATTCTGGTGTTGGTCTTGACTTGTCCGTCGCGCTTGGCGTCGTCTGAATGATAGGGAGAAGGGGATGATGGTCGTGATGGTGATAGTGGTGACGATGGCGTCAGTGGTGATGGTGGCGGCGATGCTGACAGCGGTGATGACGGTGACGATGCTTCTGATGCTGACGATACTGATTCCAACGATGCCGGCAATGGTGACGATTGTGATGATGATGATGATGACGACGAGTATTCGTCCGGGATAGCAGGACGACCTACTGCTCGTACCTGGATCCTCATGGTAACCTGCGACATATACTGAAGCGGCATCTTGTTCACCTCCACGATGTGGACATCGTCCGGCGCAGCCCCCTTCGCAATCGCCTGCTCCACGGCCCGCTCACAAGCCGCGGCAATGACAGCCTTTTCATCCCTGCCTCCCAAAATCTCCACCGTGTCAATCTCACCACAGATTTTCCCAATCGCGGCGCCCACGGCATTCGCCGCGCCCTGGTGAGGGGGCTGGATGCACTTGTCCACGCCCTTGATGTCGCCGGCGGCCAAGATGGAGCCGCCCCCCACGAGGAGAACATGAACAGGCGCCGTCGAGACCTTCATCTGATCAATGACAGACTCGAGAAGTCTGTTCATCTCCGTCCTGGCCTTCTGGCGTGTCTCGGCTGCAACATCTCCCACCAGGCTCGCGTCACCGAGCTGAACAGATCCCTCCGCGACGACAATGTCTGTCGCCGTTAGAGTCGGGCCACCGAATATACGGGATTGGGCCAGGAACTCGTGACCGACGGAGCTCGGGCCGACTGATACGGCGTGTGTACAAGAAGCAGAGGAGGGAGAAGAAGAACAAGAACAAGAACAAGACGCCAATTCGACTTTGCTCCCACCACCCAGACCGATGGACACCACTTCCGGAATGGAGAATGCAGTTCGCACACCCGCAACTTCCACAAAGCCAGGGGCTTGACGTGGAAACCCCGACGGAAGCAAGGCGCATACATCCGTTGTGGTGCCTCCAATGTCAACAACCAGTATCTGAGGCTCAACCAACTCCTTTTCCACTCCCTCCGCATCCTCTCTCTCATACTCCTCTTCTTCTGTTTTCTCTTGCTGCTCCACAGATGGCACATGCAGACTCATGCTGTCGAGTTCGTGAGAGACAGCGTTACCGCCCGGAGTCCCGGTCTTGCAATATTTCCTATCCAGGCCGGCGAGAAACGCAGCACCACTCATGCTATTGCTCGGTCCACTCGCAAACGTCTTGATGGGAAAGTCTGCCGCCGTTTCAGCATCGATCAGGGTGCCATCATTCTGGCACAGATACAGCGGACACGTCAGATGCAACCGCTCCATGGCCCGCTGGAAGCCATCCTTGACGGAGTGACCGGTGCGCAGGATGGCGGCGTTGAGAATCGTGGCATTCTCACGCTCGAGGAACCCCATCGGTCCTATATGCTTTGAGCACACGACTGCTAGCTCGGGTGCCTCGTCCCGCAGAATGGTCTTGCACTTTTCTTCGTATAGGTTGTCGTGATCTAGGGGGGAGAAAACGCCCACGAGAGCCACGACGCGGACCCCTGAGGCAACAATGGCTCGGGCCGTTCGACGGACCTGAGTTTCGTCCAGAGGCGCGATATGGCGGCCGTCCATCTCGAGGCCTCCGTCCAGGTAATATGCTCCTCCGTCGAGCACGCTGTGGATCTGGGCAGGGAAGCCGGTAAAGGGAGGCATTTGGCGGGTGAAGGGGCCGCAGAGTCTCACGACAGCTACACGGTCGAGTCTCCTCGGGTCTGCTTCGATCAGAGCATTGATGAAGTGTGTGGTGCCGATGGCGACACTGAGAATGCGCCTACGGTCCACCTCGGAGGCTTGTAGAATGGCAATAATGGCGGCCTCGATGCCGCTTGTGATATCGGGCGTCGTAAGTGCCTTGTGGGACGCCAAAACACCTCTCGAGGGCAAATGAGCGGCCCGGACGTCTAGAATGGCGGCATCCGTGTTGGTCCCGCCCACGTCAACTCCGATCCGGTAGGAAGTCATGGCCGGTCTGACAGACAGCGTTGAAGAGGCCTGTATGGTCTGGGAACTTGAATCCAATCCCTGGGGAGGAAGGTACGGCATCGGAACAAAGGGTTTGGGCGAATGCTGAAGTGGGAGGAAGGGAGTCAGGAAACGGGTTGGGTTTTATTTTTGCTGGTATGGTGCAGCTATTTCTTGTATTTCTTGTATTTCTTGTATTCCTTGTATTTCTTGTATTTCGTATTTCTCGTATTTCTTGTATTTCTTGTATTTCTTGTATTTCTTGTATTTCTTGAATTTCTTGAATTTCTTGAATTTCTTGTATTTCTTGTATTTCTTGTATTTCTTTTCTTGTATTTCTTGTATCTTTTTGTATTTTTCTTGATTCTTTACTTCGTATTATGTGAATATCTAACCCGAGATAAAGAAGACCTGCAAGTAAAGAGGCTCGCGTTAGACCAGCTGTTTGTGGCGAATCAGGGGCAATGCAAAAGCACATGGTCAGCCCTTTAAAACTGGGAACAAGGCTGTGACGTCCAAAGAAATAGCTGAACGTTGATATCAAATTCGTGCATATCATGGCACCCAATCATACTTGATTGTCGATTTTTTTTTGGATTTTGTTTCGTTGGAGAGGAAGCAGGGATGATGGGCCTATCGGTAATACAACATTGGAGCATATGCGCCTATGATAATAGAAAGCAGCGAAAAGGAAAAAAAAAGCCTATCTTCATCGACTGTACATACAAGCACGTGTATTGGATACAATCCCGAGATATGACGAAATATTGACTTGTCACATCTTCCGGAAAAAAAAAATGCACGTCATTGGGTGTGGTGTGACTTGAGGGGAGGGGAATCGGGAGAGCGCACAAGAAGGAAACCAGAGAACTGGCAGGGCGTTCAACATGTACAACATGTACAACATGTACTTACAAGGATCGGGTAAGACCGCTTAGGCGTTTTCTCTTCCTTATTGAAGAGCCCTTGTGGAGTGATGATGCTCAACTGGAACGGAGGTGACGAAAAAAAAAAGATAGGCGGTACTAAGGCGTGGTTGCGTCAATGTGATGAAAGCCTCTTTTTTTTCTTTTCTTTCTTTTATATTTTTTTAATGTGTGTGTGTGTGTGAGTGTGTGTGCGTGTAAAGAATCCGGGATCCCGGAGCAAGAAATACTTCTGGTCTGACTTGTCGGTCTGCATTTAAAAAGAAAATTTCATCGTCCAAGGACCCCCACGTATCATACTTGACAGCTACAATCCAAATATTGGCTTTTGTTGGCCGGCACGTCTGCGAGTAACCCTGCCTTTTCTGTCCCTGGCCGAATGGTATCAACTCCACCGACGGCGAACTTGAAAACTTGAATTTTCGGTGATTTGCGTGCTTACACGATGAGGGGCTAGACTGAAGAAGACGGAAATAAAAAGTCCCGCATTTAAAAGAGAAATAAAAAAAAATATAGTGCGTGAATGGTGCGAAAGCCGGGCCGGATGGGATCTATCATCTTGTGAGAAAGGAAGAAGGGGTCAATCACAGTTGGCCGCATCGAGATGCGCATCCGTGATTCCGTAGTACGACGCTCTTGCCGAGCCGAAGCGGTGCTGCGATGAGTAATTGAGGCTCTAGCCTTGAGAGAAATGCAAAAGTGTCAAGGTCTAGGCTGCTTCGGCAGGAAAGGCTTCCGCCCCATCGGCGTATCGGCCCATCTCATCTTGTCAAAGATCAGCGGAGACGTCGCCAGTCTCCCGCAGCAGTTGCTACCCATCACCGTTGACCTGCGTCAATGACTCAATAGCACATGCTTATGGGTGGTCTTGGCCGCCCGTGTGCCTTCTTCTGCGGCCCTTCTTTTTTTTTTCTTACTTTTTTTTCCTGTTTGGCTGTTGCGAACATCTTGGTCCGCTTCACAGAATCCCTTGCCGGACATGTTGGCTTGGTAGCCCGTGGATACCCGCTCCTGACTAAATACTGTTGCACAGATATAAGGGGGTCTAATGCATTAATTAGTGTGATATGATCATATCTATTTTTTGTGCAATAAACAAGAAATACTCATGTCATCCCCACTGTATGTATGTTGGTAGCTCGTGGGGCTGTATATAATATGTCGTGTGCATACATACATACATACATACATATGTATATACATACATATGTATGTTGGGAGCAATTAGTTATTAATGATGTGTTATACATAGGTATTGAATCATATCCAGACGATTTGCTGTCAACAGGGTTTTCTTTCTTTGTTCCTGCCTCTCTATCGGATGAAGCGGCGCCGCCAAGGCGGCTGGGTGATCTCTGCCTACCATTTCGTTCCCGTTATAGAATTCAGAAAGATCGCGACGAATAGATGCTCGACATCTAGAGAGGTGTGGTTATCTGGGGCGAGATTGTTTAAATGGTCAACAGCCCCGCCGACCATCTTCAACCTTAACCATTCAAGTCGCCCTCTGACGACCGGGCGGTATTAACCGGGTTTCAAGCTGCCGATTTTGGCCGATAAGCAGCAGCAGGAGTCCTCAGTCCTCAATTTTCAGTCCCGACGTCCAGAGTATAGCTCAGACCCATGTGATTGCGGAAAACCCACCCAACCAACCCGACAACGTGCCATCAGACCCCCAAGACCCTGCATTGTTGTTTTTTTTTGGTGCTTCGCCGAACGGGATCTTTCTCGCGTGATCACTTTGACTTCTCACACAACCAATTTACGAGACCCTCTATCCCATGATTCGCTCCGGGCCAGTTTCCCGAAATGAGACATCAGACATCAGAAGCAACACGACTTCGAGACATGCTTGATACGAGGCTGTAAAATTCTGCAGAGCTCTCCATGAGGGAGGTGAAACTGTAAACGACGCTTTAATAGAGCTTTGCAAGCAAGCTTATGGTGTTTCTTCTATCTCGGGAAAGAAGAAAATACAGAAAGGGGAAAACAAAAACTAAAAAACTGCCGGCACGTAGAAGGGGCACACACTGACCCATCACAATGATCACCTGAACAAGCTATTTAGCATAAAATACCAAGCCTGTTTGGCTTCCACGAGATGATAGAAATGATGGGATGAAACTTTTTTAAAAAAAAACGCATACATCCTAAGACGCTTCCATGTTTCGTCAGACAATTGTGTTCCGTGGCGGGACGGACTCACGATGTGGACCAGACCAGACCAGACCACGAACCGAGCAGAAAACGTTGCAAAGTTGTAGGGTTGTCATGCACTGGGTCATTAAACCTGATGTGATTATATCCATTTTTTTTCGTGCAATATAATGGCTACAGCGCCAAGAATGGATGGATCTATTTTCATTGCTCGGTCGTATTTAATGAGGACCTGCCGACCCTTTGATAAATTTTCTTTTTCCTCAAAAGAGAACTCTTTCATCATCAGTCCGGGGAGAGGAGACTTTTCTTCTTCACAAGATAAACACCTATTTGACATGTTACATAAAGTTCCGACCGTAGAAAAGAAACGTCTCCCTCCCCCAATTGGCTATCCGCATGTACTCTTGGCGGAGTTCACACACAAAACGTTGACAACCCAAACTCAAAGTTGCCTTTGCATTGCTAACCTACCTTCGTAAACACATCATCTAAGCCGCGCACGATATTTATATGTGCTGTACTAGACTCAACGTGTGTAAACATCGCGAACGCTGCTCCTGTAGCCGGCAGGGCCCGCAGGTGTGTCGGCTCCTAGGGGCGCAGAGATACTCACCTTTTCGCGACGCGTCGAGCATATAAAGGGCGGCATTATCTTTGTCTAGGTTAAGTCCTTATTAAATTCCTTTTATATATATGCCTACTAATAGTGCGCTGGGGTAGAGGTAGAGGGGGAGAAGGGGGGCTACTAAGTAGTGCTAATATACTTAAGAAGGGGGGGATAAATAGGATAGAATAAGAACAAAGAAAGATAAGAATAGAGAGGGAATATTAGACATAGTTAGGTAGGAAGATAGGGTATAGTAGCTATAGGAAGGGTAGAGTTAAAGTAAAAGAGAGAAGAAAAGGAAAATAACTATAGAAAGAGAGGGGGGGGTAGAATCTCTTTATACCTAGAATAGATTATAAATATATCTAGGTAATTTAATAATATTTAGAACAATTAAATCTACTTCTGCTCTTGCTACTTCTGCTGCTTTCTTGCGAAGGATGTTCGTTCACGAGGTCGCTTCTGTTTGCAAAGGATGCTGAAGCTTTTGCTGCTTTTTTACTGTTCTGACCCCTGGCCTCTGAGCTCTTGACGTCTTGTTTTTTTATTCTTATCTTCTTCTTTCAACATCCAGTCTATGGCTCATGATTTGCTACCCGTACTTCTCGCATCCCGCCCATTTGGACATGCTAGGTTTTTTGAGACCACGTGTTTCGCACAACGGTACATCGCGACACACATGGTATTCTTTGCTACCTAGCTGCGCGGACCCCAATTCTGGTAATAAATAGGCAGTCTAATAGAGTTTGATAATAGGCTTTAATGAAGTATAAGTACTCGCAGTTATTAGAAAATCTTACGATTCTCTTATAGAGCTATCACCAGAAATCAGGATGGCGCACGAAGGTAGTTATTAAACCGTATTTCTTTCCAACTACTAATGAATAATGGCTGGTGGCGAAGAAGACTTTTGATCCATCCCATAATTTGCTCAAGTCCGTCTCGTTCACAGAAATCTGCCTCTCTAATTTATCAACCTCTAACGCGTAGATAAGTAGAATCATCTCTATAGTATGGCCTTATGTTGAAGACAAAAAGGCAGGAAGTCACGCTCTTCGCTGTACTGTTCCTGTAAACAATGTTTTCGCTGCATCATGCCAAAACAAAAAAAAAACGGAGCTGTCCTTGTTAGTGACTAATTATTGAATTTCAATAGATATACATAAAGAGCATAGTGATGTGATATGTCATCTATCGGCGATTTTGGAAGGATCTTCGCAAGTAAGCAGCAGCACGGAGCAGCATGCCTGCCTCTTTATGACGCCGATTCATCCAGGCAAGGCATCAGGTCAACATTTGCGAAAGCGAGTGAGGAAGTGAATTTGGATCAAGTGGGCGGGAAATCAGAACGCCTTGACATACTCCAAGGATACATGCGTGCTGAATCACAAAAGACGTGTATTAAGACCGGTGGTAGAGGAAGAAATGGAATCGAAAAAGAAAGAGGTAACGCAATGTGGCATCGCCGTAGAATAAGTATAAAAAGAGAAATAATATCGTGAGATGAATGTATACAAAAAGGTTTGGTAGAATATTATAAACACAGGACTACCCAAGGTTCTATTTACTAAGAAGAATTGACACTGATTAGGCGCGGCAGGGAAACATTCCCGCGCAGCCCCTTGACCGTCCTGGCCTAGACTGGCCCAACATGCTTTTGTCCCCAAGCCGGTTCATCAGGGAGAAAGGGGGCCTTGATGGATGTTCAACCCGTGACGTGTCTGGTGCTGTTTAGTAGTTGGCGGCAGCGGCAGTAACCTTGCCAGACTGGAGAGCAACGTCCTTGACAACAACCTGTTTGCCGTCAATGCTGGTGACGCGAACCCAGGCGGAGTCGCTGGAGAGCTGCTGCTTGCCGAGAGTGTACATGTTGAAGACCTCACGGTGGGTAGTCATCCAGGTCTTGCCCGCGTCGGTGCTGACCTCGAGCTTGGAGGTACGGGTGACGGCGTTCTCGACCGAGGCGGCGAACCAGTAGCGGGAGGCACCGCCGTGGAGCTTGATCTTCAGAGGGGTGGAGATGGGGCAGTCGATCCATTCCCACTCGATGCCTTGGACGCCTCCCCACTTGGAGCCGTTGGTCAGCTTGGCCCAGGTGTCAGGGGGCATGTCGAGGTGGGTGGCGAGACCGTCGGTTCGGTTGGTGACCTACGGGAGAGAGGAGTTAGCGTGAAGAACTGCAAAGGCCGGGTGGGAAGGAGGGTGATGTGGATAGGGAAAATACGACGTACCATGACCTTGATGGTCTTGCCCTTGTAGCTGACGGAGATACAGCCACCGCAGTGGGCACCGTTGTCCCAGATGACCTCGGACACACAGGTGGTGCCATCGATGCCGGCGGGCAGAGTGTAGTCGGTGAAGCTGCATGAGCCGTGTTGCCAGCAGTCATACTCGGTGCATGGGTAATCAAGACCGTATTCGGTGCCCATGCCGACAAACTTTTCGCTCTTGGCCGCGGCGGCGGCGGGAGCGGCGGCGGCGGGGGCGGCGGCGGGGACGGCGTCGGAGTCAGCACCGGGAACAGGTGCCTTGGCGGGGACGGCGTCGGAATCAGCACCGGGAACAGGTGCCTTGGCGGGGACGGCGTCGGAGTCAGCACCGGGGACAGGTGCCTTGGCGGGGACGGCGTCGGAATCAGCACCGGGGACAGGTGCCTTGGCGGGGACGGCGTCAGAATCGGCGCCGGGCACAGGGTCGGAGCCGGCGGCGACGGCGCCAGCGGCGGCGCCAGCGCTAGTACCGACAGCCGGGGTGGACTGCTGAGGCTCGTCCTGGGGCTTCTTCTCCTTGGGCTTCTTCTCCTTGTGCTTGTGCTCCTTCTTGCTCTTGGGCTTGGTCTGCTGCTCAGGCTGGGTGGGAGAGCTCTGAACGGGCTGCTGAACCTGAGCTGGCGGAGGGGCCTGTCCGACGGGCGCCACCTGCGTGCCTCCCTTGACGGGGCAAGCTCCGGCCATGGACAAAGGCGCCAGCGCCAAAGCCAAGCTGGTAATCTTTCGGAAATGCATGGTGTTTTTTCAAAGAGTGTTGTTGGTTGGTTGTGAGGGATTCGTTGTCAAAACGAACCGGCTGCAGAGAAATGAGTGAATGTATTGGAAGTAAAGAGAGTGCAAAAAAAAAGAGAATGTAATTGAGTGAGCGACACGAAAAACTAGTTTCGAGATAAGACGACAATACCAGGTCGGAGGGGAATAGAAAGGAAATTGACTGCGAGGACCGCCACCACTCTTTATACCACGATGCTCCTGCTCACTCTCTGCATCATGACTATAGATGGCTCTGATATGAACGGACACAGGAGAAGCGCCAGAGAGATCCCCGGTCTCTTGTTTCCAGCATTCATCCAAAATCACCAAGGAACGCGGGGCTTGTTTCGTGCCTGCCTGCCCGTCTGGGCCCGACCCCCCCCCTTTCTCTCGAGTCGCTCCCCTTCTTTTTCCCTAACCCCTTTTCCTCCTAGAGTCTGGGCTCACGCAAGTACACACACATCGGCAGCCTCATCAACGAAGAGCTCATCGGTGAGCAGGACGCGCCCGCCGAAGGCAAAGCCCGGACGTAGACACAAAACCTCGTACACACGACAGCCCCCTGGGCATGATGAAACAGCCTGGACCTCTCTCTGCGTGCGTGCTGGCTGCGTCGTGCGTTGGCTCTCGACTAGCTCGCGGTCTGACTAAAATGGTGGCTCCAGGCTAAAGTGTTGTTGCATGCACGCATACAAGCCCGTCTATTTAACCGGACCAGCCAGAGGATCCAGCATTGGTGGCATCTCTGCTGTGATATTGAACTGATTTTATTATTAAATTGACGCATCTCCACCAGTCTGTTCTCTAGCTGGTGTGATTCGGTACCGTTTATCCGCCCAAAAAGCGAAGCGCTGGTGCGGATTTAGCGCAGGTTGCACTTGACCAGGCCTTTTACATTAAAAAAGGCACGATAGTATAGCACGATGCAATTGTAGGACGATTCTTAGCGGCGGTTGCTCCGGCAGGTCGTATAGCTATAGGGGGTAAAATCACAGGACTCTGATTCTCTAATCGTGTGAAATGAGCATTGTGATGGCTTGACATAAGCGACGTGCCGTGTGCGTTGTTGTTTGTTTTCTTCTTTTTTTTTTCCTCCTGCCATGAGCCAATAAGCTTCTCCACTGAGCATACTCGGCCTTGATTTCCAAGCAGTATCGGGGGCGCCGGCTTGTTGCTTGTACCTTCCGTGGTTTCTTTTCTTTTCTTTTCTTTTTTTTACGCATGCACATGCCGCCCTGAAGTAAGAGTAATGGTAACAACCACGGTCATTCAATTAGTCAGTCTTGTCAGCCACCAATAATCTGAGCAAAAGACGATGCACCTCATCATCATTACAACGTGTGAGTCCCCCCCCCCTTCCTCGGAATCCGGGCCATTTCCCCTTCGCATCCGCTCAACCAGGTTTGATTGGTGGTTAAGCGGATCCGGTCCAGGAACCAGAACCAGGTCGCAGATTAAAGATTAAAGATTAATCCTGTAACCCTCCCCCCCTTCCTTCGCATGCGCATCCAGGGCCACCGACAATGGCGCGCGCGAATCAATGGAAATGATATGCCCGTGATGAGCCGAGGGAATAAACAAGAAACTATCACGGACAGGCCGAGTGCGCTGCCATGCCACTGTCACTGCGACTCTGTTTCCCTTCCTATGAGATTTTCGAAACCGGAGCCGCCTGGCTGTGCTGTTCATGCTCCCAGCCAGGTAGCCGTCAATGGTCCGTCGATGCGTCGCCGACGTTGCGAGAAGAAGCGAAGAAAGGAAGAAAAGAAGCACAGCTAGTCTTTTTTTTTTTTTTTTTTTTTTTTTTTTGCTATTTTCTAGACAACAAGACTTGTAATCCGCCGCGAGTGCGTGCGTGTCTCTGGGGCGGATGTTGGCTGCGCGCCCGCCGCCGTCCATCCAACATGAAAAGTCTGGTCCGGTCTGGTCGCGCTCCTTTTAGCCGTATGGCTGTTCTCCACACTTGTACTGGACGCCTCCCCCCTCCCCCTCCCCCACTCACCTGAACCACATTCGACAGGTTTGCACTTTTAACGTTGCCCAGCGGCATGTTGCAGCATCGATCAAAATGTCATGTTTTAAAAAAGAAAAAGAAGGGAAAAGAAAGGAAAGAAAAGAAAAAAGAAGAAAAAAGAAGAAGAAGAAGAAGAAGAAGAAGAAGAAGAAGAAGAAGAAGAAGAAGGAGAAGGAGAAAACAAAATAGAAGAAAAATAACCCATTATGCGCCAATCGGAAAGCTGAAAAAAGTCTCATCGCGCTAACCACAAATCGAGGCTACAGATGTCCTGCGACCCCGTCTGATCTGGTCTGGTCGGTTTCAAGTTCCTGCATGTACTGCGCGGCCAAAGCCCGTCGGAGCCAAACCGCAACATGGCTCCGCCTTGCCCGGTTTCTCATATCCTGTGATTGTATTGCACCGCATCGCATCAATATGCCGTCGACCAGCTTCGCCGGCTGCCATCGGCTGGCTCCTTCCTGGCACGGCACGGCACGGCACGGCACGGCACGGCACGGAAGAGAAAAGAAAAGAAAAGAAAAGAAAAGAAAGAAACTTGGCCTGACAGTCGAGAGCACCAGACGCTTCTACGCCGAAGCAACAGTCCAGCAAAACCAGCAAACGGTCTGGTCTCAATCATGCGCCAGTCCAGACACACCACTCGACTCGACTCATGATGCCAGCACGACAGACCCGCCCATCCCATTTCGAACCCGAGCAGCCGTCGAATGATTTCTTTGTCTCCAGTGTTCACCGCGTGCAGCCAGCCCACCTCCATCGGATCTGCCCTCTCGCGTTGCCAAAAGGAGAGACGGTCCAGATGTTATTTCTTTTTTTAGTCTTTACGGGGTCGAGATGAGACGCTAGATGCTAGTCTAGGAGATACAGCTCGGGTATACGGACACTTATTTTACTCTTTAATTATCATTCTTTTTTTTGGTCCTGGATCTTCTTTTTTCCCTAAATCTTGCTTTGATTCTTTCAACCTTCATACAACGATAATATAATATTATTCACAGACAAACAGACAGGCAGGCTCCGTCAACCTCAACATGGTCCATCTCTAGAAGAAAGCAAAATGAAACCCCGTCAAGACCACTCAATAATCGGCAAAGCCACCCCTCTTGTGCTGCGACAGGTCCAAGCCTATCTACCGAGACGGAAGCACCGTGGTCCCCCCCTCACCAAGAGGCAATGACGTATGAAAACCGCGATATTCATCATGCTCGTTTTTCTCCTGTCTGTGTACATACATACACACATATACATACACGCACATTCATACACACACAACACACCCCTGCATCCAACGCGCACCCTTTACACGCCAAAGAGAAAGGAAAAAACGCCGATTGTGCTGCTCCCATGAAGAAAAAAAAACTATCCCCCCTTTTTAGCTTCCCCAAGCCAATGAGTCTATGGTTTTTTGCTTTCTTCCTTTTTTGTTTTTTCCTCTGACGGGCTCTATCGACATTCCCTGCCGTCAAGACTGCTTGTCTTCCCCGATAGTATACAAGATGGATGTGTCAATTAGTTTTTTAACAAGTGTGCACGTTGCACAGCATGCGGAAGCAAGGGCAACTTTGTGAGTGCAATGTTCCAGTCCCATTTGTGAAGACTGACAGCCAAGACCTTGCGTGATACAGACTCCGAGGAGTTTGTTTCGCACTCTTGTTTCACAACCACGTCGCAATGAAAGAAAGAGAAACAAGTGGTGAGAGAATATTCGTTGCATAACAATGTCTCACGCCGGCGTGTTGAACAGTCGAAGGATCCCCTCATACATGCCAAACATGATGGCCGCACTCGGCACGGTTCGCATCAAGTGAGGCGTCAAGCCACCGTAGAGACCGATGAATCCTTCCTCCTTCCACACCAGCTTAAAGCATTGAATCAATCCCGTGTATTTGGGACGGCCAGCTTCTGTGGGTGCCTGTCGAAGACGGGTACGAGCGACCTGATGGAGGAGAACAAGAGTTAGTCCACTTCTATTTCTGATTTTTCGGGTTTGATTTTCTTCCTTTTCTTTTCTTTTGATTCCAGCGCCAAAGCTATTGATCCACCTACCTCGTGAGGATATGCTAGAATGGCCGCAAGCAGCTTTGCACCTCCAGCAGCACCCGACTTGCCAGTCCAGTCCACCGTGTGATCCCACCAAGTCTTGTCCCTACCACTACGCTGTATGCGCTTCTCTCGTTCGGCGAGCGATGCCTTGAGCTGCTCATACAGCATCCACTGCAGTGTCGACTCGGCCACGCCGAGATAGCTGGCACTCATTCCCTTGTATAGGCCGCGGATGCCCTCGTCGCGGACAATCTGTCGTACGCAGTCATAGCTGTTTCGATATTTCCGCTGCATGGTGCCGCCACTGCGTTCGGATACATTCTTGTCGAGCTGCAATCGCGTCTTAACCATCCAGATGGGGTTCGTTGCTGTTGATGTGGCCAGTCCGGCAGCGACACCCGCCAGCAGGTGCACCCAGGGCGATTCCTGGCCGTGGTTCCAGTACTCGGAAATGACGCGCTTGCCGTTGCCGTAGACAAAGAAGTTGATGCTTCGGGCCGGGACGATACCAATGAGGTTGGGGCCGAGACCCTTGAATAGAGCTCGTGATCCCTCGGTCCGATATACCGTGCCAAGAATTTCCAGAGTATCCGTCAAATGATACACTGCGGCCCTTGCCGGGCTAAGTCCTGTCAAGGCTTGTCCCTTTGTCAGTCGCGCTGCCCGCAGCTGGGCCTGGTAGATGTCGGATTGCAATCTCGTCTTGAGCACGTCGAGCGGCGCAGTAAGTGTGGCTGCCGTCATTCCTCCGACTCTACCGGGCAGTTAGTAAATGTCAGCAAGCCAAGCTGGTATTTTCCAAAGCGCAACAAAAGGAAGAAAGAGGAAACGAAAGAAGGAACGAAAGAAGCAAAGAATCAGGGGACGATAACGCACCCTCCAGCCATCATATGGACCCAAGACTTTGCGAAGGGCAAGGCCTTGACTTCGCCTTTGGAACGGAGCTCATCGTCCGGTAGCACGAGCCCGGTCTCCCGTGATTGAATAAGAGCTGCATGCTCGGCAGCCGCATGTGTATGTATATGTTCAGGGTGTTTTCGATTGTCAGAGCCTGCCACGAAAGCGGCAGGCTGTGGTTGGGCCATCGTGGGCTGCGCCTGCCGGGTGGCAATTGATTTCTCGTCGGTCCGCACGTGTATTCTTTCGACTGTGTTGGAGATAAGAGTTTGACGACCTGATTGATTTGATCCGTTTTTTGCTCTGTTGTACGCGATGCGTGTGTACGAGGGAGGGTGGTTATGTCTGGCAGCAAGTGACGGTCGCGAGATGACGCGCGCGCAGTCGAGGTTTCTGCCAGACCGACCAGACCTTTTTTTTTTTTTTCGCCGACGCCAAATACATTCATCCCAGGCTGCCCCGTTGTGTCACCTGTGAAATGCAACGAGCTGACGGATACATGTGGGGTCACCCGCTCCTCCACCGCCTCCACCCCTGGTCATTCTTCAATCAGATTCACATTGCTGCGTCTGTCAACTTCAATTCTCTCTCACCTTTATCGAAACTCTCACCTCTCGTGAAACAATGAGCAGATCGTAAGACCTACACAGGCCGCTCCCGCTCATGCCCATGCACACACCGTGTTTACGGCAGTCCTTTAGACCGTTTTATAGCAATTCCTGTAGGACGGCATCTGAATGAGGGCCTAACAATGTCGTGATCATCCACGTACGGGAATTAAAAAAAAAACGTCTTTCGTGTAGTGTCCAAGAGGTCTAGAAGTTTAAGCTTGCACGTGGATGATGGTTGATGAGAGTACGGTCAATCGTGCTGCTGCAGACATGTGCTCCCTTCACTTATTAGGCATGCAAGATGTTGTAGAATCACAACTGAGTATCATGGACAAGCAGGCCATTCATTAGTGGCAGAAACATGACTGGCCGGACCTTTTGTCGTGTTGTGGCCAACAAGAAAAAGAAGAAATCGGTTGATACATAATTTGTTTGCACACGCGAGTCTTCTTCGTACAACATTTCCCCACGCCGAACTATGCTGGCCAATAACAGGCTTGACAGGATTGAGCTTGACCAGACACGACACGACATCGAAGCTTCCATGTCCATGTCTATTTCCACGTCCGCCTTGTCACTGGTCAGCCCGCCGCCAGCTTGCCACCATTGAGCGAAATCCCCACTCGGAAACGCACCAGATCCCTCCACTGATTGACTGACTGACTGAACCTGACTGATTGCATTTGCTTTCTCCCGCCAAGCAGAAACCAGACTTCCTTTCTCGCCATCAATATCAAATTCTTTTGCCGACGCGACAACCCACCAAGACTCTGTTCCTGTTCTGCCCCGCTCACCGTTCGCGCTCGGCCACGTTACCTCGCCACGCTTTTGCTTTTCGATCCCAACCGGCCGGCCAGTCCATCTAACATGTCTGATCGACCCACGTACCGAGGTGGCAGAGGAGGAGGCGGCGGTTCTCGTGGTGGCCGTGGTGGTGGTGGTGGTGGTGGTGGTGGACGAGGCGGCGGCGCAGGCGGCGACAGGACCGACAAGCCCAAGAAGGAAAACATTCTCGACCTGGCCAGGTACATGGACAAGGAAATCACAGTCAAGTTCAACGGCGGACGTGAAGTCACGGGCACACTCAAGGGCTACGACGCGCTGATGAACTTGGTGCTGGACGACGTCAAGGAGACAGTTCGAGGTCGGTGATTTAGCATGCGCATCGCCATCTTGTATTTTCTTTATGCTTTTTGCGCCAAAAAAAAAAATATCAGCAGAAGAGGGACGAGGCTAACGCAATCTGGGCACATAGATGAGGAAGGAAACGAAGCCACGCGGCCTCTTGGACTTGTCGTTGCGCGCGGAACGCTTCTCGTGGTGATCACACCCGTTGATGGTAGCGAGCAGATTGCCAATCCGTTCGCGGCGCCAGAAGAATAAGAAGAAGAACGCAGCGCAGCGCAGCGCCAGAAGAAGAAGAAAATCCCAAAAATACCGAGGCCAAAACCGACGTGCTCACTGCGTTGGATTCTACAATCGGAAGAATCACTCATTCACGCTCTTTTTTTTTTTCCTTTGACAAAGAGAAATGAGAAAAGAAAAGCGACAAGTTGATGGACCCAGACGAGGGGTTCTGTTTATAGGGAATTTGGAGCTAGAGCTGGTACGGCCTGGATTTTCAATGCTACTTACAAATGAATACCTGAGAAGGGTTGATTGGGGGGGGGGGGGGGGGGGGGA
>SRPZ01000257.1:0-41791 GCA_018360255.1 Claviceps maximensis
AAAAAAAAAAAAAAAAAGGGGGGGGGGGGGGAGTATGAAGTCATGCATGGCCGGCATATAACGGATACAAGAACAAGCTTTGTTCTAGGAGCATGTTTTGTTTGATTTCTTGACATTCCTGGTTTTGAGATATAAGGAAAAATAGAATTACATGTAACTGCTCGTATAAAATTCCAGCGATAAAGCGGAGAGCGGGTTTCTTTCTTGATATCATCTTCCTTGGTCAACCCTTTTTCATAAGACCCATTGATACACCGTCGTCCCTCACAATCAAGCCCGCCCAACTGACAGCAAGTATTGCCCACCATTACCCGACTTCCCGCTAGGCAGATACGCCACGTTGGGGTTCGATGACAGCGTCGAGGCGATCTCCCTGCTCGCCTCAATCTTACGGATCTGAATCAAGCCGTCGCCAGATTTGGCGATGGCCTTGCTGATGGTGTCGGCGCTCTCGGCTTCACCCTCGGCACGAATGACGTTTGCTTGTCTCTCCTGCTCGGCCTTCTCGACGATGAACCGCGCTCGCTCCGCATCCTGCTGGGCAATCTGCTTCTGTTCTACCGCCTTGGTGAATTCACGACCAAAAGTCATGTGCGTGATTGAAACGTCCTCGAGAGCGATGTTGAACTCGGCGGCCCGGACGGTAAGGTCGTTTTGGATCCGTTTGGAAACAGCTTCACGCTGCGTAATCAGCTCTGCGGCATCGAACTGGGCGACGATGGCCTTGAGAACCTCGTTGCCGATGGAAGGCAGGACTCTTTCGTCGTAATCGACGCCAAGGTTCTAAATGGGAGTTTTAGTCGGGGAGAAACACAATTTGAGAAGTTCGATGTCCCTCCATCAGCCTTCCACAACCAGGGATTTTAGGTGTGTGTGTGTTGTCGAGTGGGAAGCGAAAAAGAAAACTCATTCATACCTGGTAGATTTTGGGCAAAGCCTGGACGTTTGGCCGATGCAGCACACGCAGTGTCAGGCTTACCATCTGCAAGTCCTTGCTTCCCGTTGTCGTGGCAATGTTCCTCGGCTTGGTTCGCACATCAAAGATGATGCTCTTCTGCAGCCATGGAATCAAGAAATGCGTTCCCTCATTGATGACTTCCTCCTTGACACCTGATATTCTGTCGAAGATGACGGCTCTGGATCCACCCTTCACGTCGAAGATGGATTGACTGGCGAGGAATGCGCCAGCGGTGATCGGCACAGACAGTCGGTACACGAGGTTGAGCGCTCTTGCTGCGGCCGCCATGATTGCGAAAACACCTTCTGTGGGATGATGTTGACAGTCAATATTGCGCGAGTGGTTTTGAGGGGCAGAGGGTGGAAGTGGCAGCAGCAGCAGCGGCGAGGGTATTGAAGGTAAGTGGTGGTGGTGTAGTGGAAGTGGTTGACGAAATTCGATCCAAGCTCTGTCGCTCGCTCCAACCACAAGAGCTTATTCTTTCACCCAGCCAGTCTCGGTGTGTCAGAGCCAGAGCCAGAGCGAGAGCCAGAGCCCGGGAACGCGAAGCAAGGCTGATGTTCGGGTCATGGTCCTGCCGCTAGACCTATTAAGGAAACGCTCGGGATGACGGGGGGTCGGTCTGCGGTTTTCCAAGACTTCAACCTCTCCCGGGCATATCGTACTCGCCTTTCGTAGTCACGAATTACGACACCCATTCGCAGCGGCGCAACGGACTTTGACGGTTGAGCAGTTCCTTCGATTCAAGACACGATGAGACCAACACAAGCTTTGAGCAGCGGTGCTCCCAATTGGAAGGCTGGCCAGTGAGTCTTGCGCCCTTACTTTTCTTTTATTTCCTCTTTCGTCGACTTGGGGGGGTCACTCTTCTGCGTGCGGGCGTTTTTTTTTCGCGACCGAGACGGGATATGTCGGGTGAGATCCCCAGAACATGAACTTGGGCTAATGAATCTTTGCAGCTGGCTCGGTGACTGGGGACAGATGGGTGAGTCAATGAAATTATTTTGGCGATCGATTTCGACGTGCTGGCAAACTGCGAAGGACCAAAGCGAACACAGACCTCGGGCAAAGAAAGAAATGGCGGTAGAACTGGAGGACATGATGCGGTCTGACTTGAAATCGATTGGTTATCATGTTCTTTTCTTCATGAAGAACTCCTGTTCGATCAAAGGCCAAATCTCTGTCCTATGATACGGCTTTGCACTAGACCCGGGGATTGCAATTTGTCCCCATACGGCACAGCGCCTTTCGGCCAACATCAGCAGCATCCCATGACGGATAAAAGTACTGACACGACGATAATAGGCGGTGCCAAGCAAAAGGGAATCATTCACTATGGTATCTCTGCCAACCGACAGAATCCCATGCGTGGTACTTTCCACGACGCCATCTTCAATACCTTCCGCCGTACCAAGGGCCAAATCTTCTACTGGGTTCCTCCTCTGGTTGCCGCATACTACCTCCTGGACTGGGCCACTGAGCGGTAGGTTTTCTCTTTCTTTCTCCGTTCTCAGGAGCTCCAAATGCACAGCACCATCTAACAACTTGAGTAGCAACCACTACCTGAACTCGAAGCACGGTCGTGCCGAGGTTGGCGATGAAGAGTAAAGGACTTTAGAGTGGCAAGGGTATGCAATAATGCTTGGTGAAAACAAAACTGTACATCATAGTCTAGACAGTGGGGAAGAGCAATAGATGTTGTAGAACCTCCTGCGATTTGCGACGAGCGCACGCTTCTATGCCTAAATTTGATATCCTTTCATTTGTTGTATTGAAGGACCCTCCTCCAGACGTGCCCGAGTGTGCTGACACAGCAGTGGGTCTCAACTGTCACGAAAGGTATTTTAAACACAGCACGACAATATTTGAAAAAGCTTTACGACAGCGTTATGAATACACTTCATCATTAAAAAGTCGAAAGTTAATACATTCACGCATTAAAAACAAAAAAACTGCCGTTGCACATCACAAGCTCCCCAAAGTCCTCGTAGAAAGAAAGTCACGTGATGCTCATCGGCACCGGCTCAATAAAATGCCGAAACCAGGAAACCCATCCAAAAGTTTCAATGGGGCCTTGGGAGAAAAAAAAAATTACGAGAAAAAGCCAACTTCTAGATTGGACGAAGGACTTCTTGGAGATCGCCAGCCGACTCGGACGATTTCATATTTCTTTTTGGCACAGCCTTATTGGAGTAATTTTTTTTGTCGACGATTGATTTTTTTGGCCATTTCTACCGAAAAAAAAAACGAATAAGAGAAGAGAAGAAGAATAATTTTGAATATTCAGACCGTTGTTGACTTGTTATACATTACTCGATATTCTTTCCTCAAAGGCATTCGATTTCGACGGCAGAAAGAAAGAAAGAAAAGAAAAGAAACCCACCAATCTTGGAACACCGATCGAGTAGTTTCCCTCGGCGTCCAATTTATCAATTTTCCTCCTCTATCCCCGTCGCTAAACCCCCCCCCCTCTCATCATCACAATGGCCGCCGAAAGACCCGACAAGAAGGAGAAGAAGGATAAGAAGCGAAGCGACGAGAGCGGCGGCGTGTCCAAGCCGAAGAAGGACAAGAAGGAGAAGAAGGAGAAGAAAGACAAGCTAGCTGCTGTGCTGGACGAGAAGCTCCAGAAGGATGTCGTCGCGGCCAAGCCCAACGCGGACAATGATTCGGACATGGACGAGGATGTCGCGCCTGCCGAGGTTCTTCCCCTAGAGAGGACGGTGGTTCCCTTTGCGGTGCCGGTCGCGGATGAGAAGGGCATGAAGAAGGTTTACAAGACGATTCGTAAGGGTATGTCTTCTTCGTTCTTTTTTTACACTCCTTTTCACCTTGTTTCTTGCGCGGTACAATGCGCATATGTTTTTTTTTTTGGGGGGGGGGGGGGGGGTGTTCACTTTTGACCTCTCCTGGTCCTTCCTTTTTTGAACGCGCCTCTGCGTCCACATTTCCCATAACTGACGAGAACCGAAAAAATAGCCGCCAAGAATGGCACCCTCAAGCGCGGCGTCAAGGAAGTCGTCAAGACGCTCCGCAAATCGCCCGCCTCAGCACCGGGCTACACGTCTTTCCCAGGCGTGGTCATCATCGCCGGCGACATCTCGCCCATGGACGTCATCTCCCACATCCCCGTCCTGTGCGAAGATCACAACGTGCCCTTCATCTTCGTCACGTCACGAGCTGAGCTCGGCGCCGCGGCCAAGACCAAGCGCCCCACTAGTGTTGTCATGATTATGGAGAAACCCGAGGGCAAGAAGAAGGCTGCTTCCAAGGATGCGGCGGCTAGCAAGGACGAGGAGGGTGATGAGTCCTTTGGGGACGCGTATGCTTCGTTGGTCAAGCTGGTGCAGAAGGAGTACTCTAAGCAGTCGTTCTGGACAAAGGGTGAATCCAAGGCGTGAGGGCAAATTGCGGAAAGGCGCTGGCGAAACTTTGGGTATCCTTCCATCAGGGAGTGCCTTTTGCCTGGCATTCGAATTGCCAAAGGAGGTGGACCGCTCATCGTTGCAAGCGGGGATCTCACTTACGCAGATGATGGATTCGAGATCGTCGAGATGGAGATGCTCGCCGTTAAAAGGTTGCTTTTAGGGAGCAGTGTTAGGCAACGCTGTTGAAAAGACTGGGGATTTTTTTTTGGTTTCTTTTTGTTCTGGATGTACAACGTACCTACCAGCGGCAATAGGCTAGTAGGGCCGAATTGGGTAACGACGGCGTTCAGGTTCAATTCTGCATTCTCAATTTAAGAGGCGCATCAGTAAAAAGAAAGACATATTCAAATATTTACACTCATGTTTTGCCGTTGTGAAGGGGCGCTCTGAACGTGACTATTCGCAGTTATCACTATACATTGTCTTTATAGCCATTTGCATGTTGCCCACATCTGCCATTTTTTTTTCTTCTTATTACAAACCTTTCAATACGCGAGAAAATCCTCAAGGCAGCATTCACCACAAGCTTGTCTGTAGACATTGTTGCAGTGGCATGCAGGCACTTTACAAAATGAAATTTGAATTATTATATAACAGCCAACTTAGGCAGGATCCAACCTTAACAGAAGTAGTGCCGTTCACGAAACATAATTTATTCAGCGTTCAGCATCCCACGCCGGTATATCGCATTGAACGTCCTGACTGGTGCCTTACTCAAAAGGATTGGTGCGAGTTCCCCACCATGTCAGGAACATTGATAAGCCAACAGTCTCGACCAGCTTGGCGGCAATCCCGACTCCGACAGTATCGACGGGGCGCTTCTCAGTGAAGATTTGAGCGATGAACTATAATTCAAATCGAGTGTTAGCAAGTGAGTTTTCATCGTGGTGCGAATCTCTGCAGGGATCTGGTGTCGACGTCATCATCACATCATGCCGCGTACAACAACGGAGGGGTCCCACGTCATACGAGCGCACATCTCATGAATAGATTTGCACGGCAAAATCGACTGAAAGGACTCCAAGCTGCCTCGCCATCACTCCCAAAAAGAAAAGAAAAAAATAAAAGAAAAGGAAAGTCGGAACAAAGAAAACTTACACCAGGAGCAGCAGTCGCAGCAAAGATGAGACCACCCAGATAAGCTGCGCCCTTGTAGCTCAGCGTGCCCGTGGCATTGATCAAGGCGCCGACACCGTAACTCTGCAAGGCGGATCCGACAAACGAAGTACCCCAGGCGATGGCAGCACCGCTGGCTTCCTTGGACTTGATGAATTCTTCCTTGGTGTTGGCCTGCTTGGCACGTTGGTACGTCTGGCCAAAAACAGGACCCAGGATGGCCAACTCAATGCCGTGGTTGAAAAAGGTGCCGAGAGCGATGGCCGAGGGCTTCACAGGAGGGAGGTCTAGGCGAAAGGAAATGGTAAGATTCAATGTTTCTGAGTCTCTGGTGACGTTGAAATTCTTCGAGACCTCCAAGCCGACGGGCGACCGCGCGGCTTCTCACGTTGAACGAGTGTCGCTCGACAGACAGACCACATCTCTCCGATGAACAGCCCCAGCATTTGTGAAAGGGGATAATAGAAACTCACAGTGCAGAGACATGATGATTCAAATATGTGTGATTGCAAGTCGGAAGCTTTTCGTTTCTGTGTTTTTTTGAGGAAGGATAAGGAGAAGAAGAAGAAGAAGAGGTTACAAAGAGGTATCTGTGATGTGATGAACGAGTCTGCGATTGGGGCGAGAATGGAGAATACAAGCACAACGCCACGGAGAGAGGAGCTTCTCCTCCCCTCCTTTAAAGCTTCCCGCCCTTCCCTGGCTCTCCTGCATTTTCCTTGTTACATGGGCCGAGCAGAGCTGAGCTATGCTTCTCTCAAAGTGCAACTGGGCTGAGCCAAGGCCATCTCGATTGGTCCATCGCGCACGGTTTGTGGCTTGCTTGCTGGTCGTCACGGGCGATGATGTCACCACTTTATTTGCTTCTGTTTTGCTGTGTGGTCAGTGACGGAAAGAGGCGCTTTTGCTTCTTGCCAACCCCCACTTTGCCATTTCTTTCAATTTTCGGGTTTTATTTATTGTCTCTTTTTGCTTTCGGTAGGATCAGGCCAAGAACTTTGGTTGTTTTTAGTCATCTGGGGTTTATAGTTTTTGACGGCTTCTTCGTCGAGACGCTCTCGGGCTCTGAATGCATGAAGAGATATTCAATTGAGCCTTTGCCAGACAGGTACATAACACAGGTGTGCAGGCAATCCCAACCTGCAACTTTAGATCTCGAAAGAATATAAGCCGTGATGCGTTCCTCGAACATTACTCCCCACAGCCCCCTCCTACTTATCCATCATCAACATATAATTCCGAGATGCACTTCGTCATCAGCAGGGCCAAGGACCTTGATCTATCCGCTGACGACATCGGCTTAAGCTCAGCAGCACCCATGCATTAGCCCCATTTTTCTTTTATCCCCCCCCCTCCCTTTCCCCCCCAAAAAAAAGACGAAACCGTTTCGGAGACTTGCATCCGGGACTGAAGGGTGTGATCCACGAATCCACGAATGAGCGAGCTCCCAGACGCAATATGCAGGCACTGACTCACAGAATGCGTCGAAATGGCAGGGGTCATCAGACGGGTTGTGCTTATTTTAGTGACAAACAAGTACCTCCATATCCTTCTTGTCTTAGTTTTAGTTTAGTTGAATCCTGTTTTTTTTTCAGGTTAATGGATGTCTAGCATATTTAAAAAAGCGTCTTTCTAGAATGGATGCACGGCTCGTCGAAAATCAAGGGTCATGCAATGAAAACTTGTGATGCCGATCTTTTGCGTCCGTTGATACAAGCAGCACGATCTGGGTGCCAAGCAATGGATGACTTACTCGCATGGGGGGAGCTGGCCTTGGATATAGGTAACAACATCTAAGTAAGAACATACATGATAAGACAATGTCCCCCAGAGCTCCTGATCCTCTTCATCTACTTATTCCAATGCTCGTCAATTTATCATCATCAACCACGAGATATACAGCGGCCGAGTCTCTTTCCAGCGGATAAAGATGAAACGACACAACACGCAGCGTCAGCCATCCGCTCCGACTTCTGACCCCGCGGATCGTCCCATTCTTTTTCTAAAGAGGAAAAAAGAAAGCCTTTTACCTGTAGAAAGCACTGTTACCTGTACAGCGATACAACAAAAGAAAAAGAAGTACTAATGAGACTAATGCTGAGATTGGCGCGTTTGAACCTTACATTGCTATCTGCACACCTTTCTCCCCCCGTCTTGTAAAATATTCTGTGCAAAAAGAAAGAACAAGAACAAAAAAAAAACGCCAGATCAGTGCCACTGAAATCGCACAATTACTCACGCCATATGTTGTCCATCTTCGCCGCCTCGAAGTGCCAAGAGCGCTCTCACATCATGGACATACTGGAGACCCTCCAGCAGCGGTACCAGATGCATTAGGTCATTGTCCGTTGGATCGTTGATCCAGCCTTGGATGGGAATCGCATTATCTAGACACAAACACAATAGGTTGGCAAAGAGTCAGTAACAGGGACAACAACGCAGCAGCACTTGGGAACACCATCAGAAAGACAATTCCCCCCCACTCTCGCTCTTGACTTGCCTTCATGAAACAGATAGCTCAGCGGACTGTTGTCCAGAATCATGACTTTACTCAAGTCTGGCTCCACGGAGCTCAGATCCTTGATGTATGCACCCTGGCGGTACGTGCAGTGCTGACGATAGTATCGGGCAGAGAAATACTTCCGCTCAGCTTCCAACCAATCGATAACCGGATCAGCGTATTCCTGCACCGATGCCGTGAAGATGACGAGATTAAACCACTTGCAGATCCTTCGCAGAAATTCATCGCAATATGGCCGCTTGTTGACCCAATACAGTATAGGATGCTGTGCAGCTCCCCCGGCGGCGTTGCCCATTCCTAATGACGCAGTATTCAACCGTACCTCGACCATATGACCGCTGCTCCGACCACCACCCTTGGACATGCTGTGAATCAAAGTTTCATCTAAATCGAGAATCAACGTCTTTTGGTGTTTGACGGAGGCATCGAGTTTCAAGTAGGAGGGCTGACGTCGAGGAATCAGCGGGCGTGGCGGAGCCGGCGTCCTGGGATATTTGGTTAAAGCCGCGACCGGTGATGTTGGGGATTTGAGTTGTGCTGAGAGGTCTTCATTACTGCTTTTTGATCGTGTCTCTGCGGATTGCGCACGGCGATGTTGCTTGCGCTGTCTGAGAGCATCATCATTGTGGAGTTTAATTCGTATCGAGCGCCTGGATGAACTTAGGTCTTCAGCGGGGTTGAGTGACTTGTATCTCGCATGCCGACTGGACGAGCTCGTCACCACCTCGCCTTCTGATTCCGAGGACTGACCAGAGGTGGATGAGCCGGATAGGGAGGCAGGTCGCGGTGCGATGCGGCGGTACCCAGGGGGCTGCGAACTTGCTATCGACGGTGTTGTGGATCGATTGTTATGAGATCTGGAGGCATCCAGGCCTCGGCCTTTGCGAACGCCAAAGAGCTTTTTCAACTGTGTTATTGGCGCAAAAAAGCCTTGTTCATCGTAGAAGCATGCTATTAGGTGGACCGCTGGAGACGCGATGGTAGCGAGGAACCATCGGATGGAGCTGATAAGGTTGGACATGAACCTCCGTGGTATCGAGTGCCAGGCGCTAGCACGCTTGTTGCCGTCCTTGTTTCCATCAAGCAACGGCGTGTTATCGGCTACTGCCTGACCAGACTTTTCGTGATATAGCTTCAGGTCGTTGTCGTTGTCGTCGTCAAATCCCGAGAACAACTCGGAATGATGCTCGTGTGTGCCACCATCTGCTGAGTCATTACTGGACTTGTCATCCGATATCAAGCCAACACTGAGGCTGCCGAGGCTATTTGTCCGGGACGCATTAGGACTTGGCGAGGGCGAGACACGGGAGGTAATGATGTTTATAGAGTTCATCGTGAAGACGGACAGCCAGCCATGGGGCTATCTGAGGCTGTCCGGCAAACAGAATTCGGCAGGGGGGCAGAAATGCTCAAAGTTGCGGCTGCGTCGCGGGCAATGAATAGCGACGGCAGACGGATGCGCGGGCGCGTCGCGGGGGGGGGGGGGGGGGGGGGGGGGGGGGGGGGGGGGGGGGGGGGGGGATACGGAAGCCGGAGGCGGTTGGCGAGATGTTTTGGAAGGGTGATGTCAGCTAGGGGCGGCTGTAACGGTTCTGGCTCCAGGTTCGAGACAAGCAATGACTTGGAATAGAGCCGAGGGTCGAGGTCCGGTTGAACCATGAAGGACTTTGCATTGAGCTGGCTGACGGCAGCCGGAAGGGTAGTGGATTGACGAGCCTCAGGATGCGATGGCCACGCGCAGCAACGGGCGGGTTGAACTTTGGGGTCGTTGGAGCCGTTTGGGGTTGAGGGACAATGTCTGGCGAGGCTGGAACGTTTGAGGGGTGAGGAGGGAGGCAGGCGCAGGCTTGGCCAGACCGACCAGGCCGACCAGACCAGACCCGACTGGACCCGGCTGAGCAACCAGTGAGCGCAGCTACAGGTGCCTGCCTGCCTGCCTGCCTGCCTGCCTGCCCCTGCTTGCCTGCCCTGTTGGCGTCATGATGGATTTTTGCACTGTCAACGCTCGCACGGTCACGCACGTCTGGTCTCCGTGACTTCTCAGCAGCGTGGCTACGAGTTGATGCTACAGGACTTTGCTGACTATCTTTGAAGCTGCCCGCCTTCGCTTGCGCAGTCAATCACAAGTCGCTCGGCTAATCACGTTCAAATACCGACTTGACCGAATACCCTCAATCTGTACGAGGGAGGTACTCGGGTACTTGACCCTACTATGTTATGTTAGAAGTCGACCCTGACGTTGTGCCCCACTTGCCCCACTAGTTGACCTCACAATCTGGACATGGACAGTCAACTGGTCCGTTCTGATCCGAGCAATCACTTTTTTTTTTTGAGTCATCGAAATCCCACCCGACCTTCCATTCCAATCCCCTCGTCGCGAAAAAAGAGCCAGTTTGCAACATCAAACAGTTCAGGCAACAACATTTAACGGGCTCTGCTTCCACTGTGTCAAAGATACAAGATGCCTTCCGCTACGTCGGGTCAGGCGCCGGATCTGGAGAAATACCTCAAGTCCTTCAGAGGCCAGCCATTGGAGGCAGCCGTCGAGAACCTCATTTCGTGAGTGGCCGCTCATAAAAAAAAAGCACAAATCAATCATCCGTGACGTGCCTTGCCTTGCCTTGTAGCAGCCGCGCATCACGGTCCCTACCCCAAACACTGACTCCTCACCACCCAGGCTTCTCAAGAGGCGACAAATACGAGGTTCTGAGCCATGCGCCATTGCCACTGCCCATATCCTTCTACAAGTCGTTGCGCGCTCCAAGTGGCATGATGTGGATGGACTCATCGACAATGTCTCTCGGATCGGTCGTCGTTTGGTAGAGGCTCAGCCCAGAGAGCTTGTCATAGGCAATATTGTGCGCCGAATTCTTGCCCTCATTCGCGACGAGGCGGTCGAGGACCGAAACGAAGCAGCAAGCGAGACGCCAAGCGAAGCGCCCATGTCACCATCCCCTCTTCACGCAGATCCTACGAGGGTCTTGCAATCGCCGCCCCTCTCAATCAACACAAAGCAAGACCTCTCTGGAGGCTGCATATCTGACCCTGGTGTCCCGACTCCGCGGCCAGGACCCATGTCGTCATACAGCTCTGTCAATGTGCCAAAGTCCCTCTTCCACCTTCTCTCCGTGTCGCCTTCCTCTCTCGGCGATGGTTCTTGCTCGCCGCACCGCAACTCGGGTACCTCGACCCCAACACGCATCACGCACCAGACAAACAGTCAAATACATGCTCTAAGATCAGAAGTCATTGACGGAATCGAAGAGATCAAGGATGAGATAAGCCAAGTGGACGACCAAATTGCTGCGCTTGCCGAGGCTCAAATTCGACCAGGGGACCACATCGTCGTTCATGAGCCATCGTCAACCGTGGAGCGATTTGTCCTGCGGGCGGCAGCGAAGCGCAAGTTCACGGTTTTCATTGTGACGGCAGCCAATTGGAAAACAGACCACGGAGTTCAATATGCCAACTTTCGAAAAAAGCTCACGTCGCTAGGCATTACAGTCATCAACGTCATGAACTCTGGTTTGATGGCCTACATGTCACAAGTGAGCAAGGTGATTCTCGGCGCCAGAACTATCGTGGCCAACGGCGGTGCCGTCACCGATGCCGGAGCTGCCGCCATTGCCAGAGCTGCTCAGAAGCAGGGCACTGCGGTTGTCGTCTTGGCCGGAGTCTATAAGCTCAGCCCGGTCAATCCTTTTGACGAGGACTCGCTTATTGAATGGGGAGACTCGTCGAGCTGTGTGAGCTTTGCTGACGGAAGCATGGTGAATAGCGTGGAGATTCGAAGTGCTGTAACCGAGCTTGTTCCCGCCCAATGTATCGATACGTATATCACCAACTTGTAAGGGTTTTTTTTTCTATTCGATTATTTTCTGTTTTCTTTGTCCCTTTCGTATTCTCCTCATTTCCCCCTTTTTTTCTTCATTTTTTCTTGTCTCTCAATCCAGTTTCCCATCTCCCTATTCCATTTGCATGTGTATTCAACTTGTCATGATGATTGGACTGGAACACTCACAAATCTTTTTTTATTGCTGCAGGGGAATTCATTCACGCGATCACTTGGCCAGCTTGATTTCAGACCACTACAAGCAGGAGGACGCCGACTTTCATCTCGGCGACTCCGCTGATCGATGAACTCTCCCGTTCGATGCCTTGTATGGATGAAAAAGACGCTAAAGGCTGCTCTGATGCCACATGGTTTTCTCGCATAAACATACACTCAGTATTCGGGATGAGGGCAGGATGGAATGTCGCAGAAGAACATGCGACCATGCCTGTGATACGAATTAAAGGAACAAGTCGATAATTTTCATGAATTTGAAAAAAAGCTGTATCGAAGGCGCTGGATCGAACGAAGGAGTTGCAAGAAACGCCAATTTATCGGTCGCGTCAGCAAACTGGCAACAAATGGCTATTTTTGGGCTACGGCTATATAAGGGCATTGGATGCGGGATGGCGCCTGTGACGGGAAGTTGAAGCGTCACTGCCATGAATTCATTATGAGAGCCGGACCTGGTTGTCAACATGGAACGCGAGTGTGAAGGCGGCTCGGGATTGGGGATCTGAGGAATTGGAGGGGAGGGATCGCACCGGCACGCAACGACTCAGACCCGTGGCCCTTTCAGCCGACCGAAGTCGACAATGATAGCAAATATTCTGTTGATTGGTGCACGGCCGCTGCAGAGGCCACGAGTTGCACATGCGTTGGCGTCGGTCAGTCAGGCGCTTTTCACATTGGAAGTTTCTAGGGAAATGCCGGAGTGCAGCACCGAACGGCAGACCAGTCTGGCCATGGCCAACCGCGTGTTCCGATCCATTGCTCCGTATTACACAGTCAGCCGCCCATGTGAGCTATTTCAATAGATTTAAATATGATATCATGTCAGCATCTGACATTGACCATTTGTTGTCTCGTCACGCCACGCCACGCCACGCCACGCCACGTTTTCTGACCTCTGAAACGATGCTGCTTTCTTTTTTACGTGCACTCTGGCCAGCCCCTTTGATTCCTACACAAACAGAGCTGGTACACCCGACCATACCTCCCAATACTTTCTTGGGCGAATTTAACGGGAAGCAAGTACGGCATTTTCATTCACATTTTGTCGTTCTCTGACAGGGACAGGCATCTCACCGCAATTCGCATACTCCGTCATGAGCCGCAACCAGAACAGCTCGAGCTCCTGCTCACACGTCCCGGCCGACGGTGCGCCGCCGCCGCCCTACTCAGCAACGGATATGCACTCCAACTCCCCCACCCGTCCCCGTTTCACGCCTCTCGACAATGCTGCGGCATTGCCCAACCCCTCCTCTTCATCGCTCTCTTCGTCCAGCACTGGCAGTCACGTCATTTACACGCCTCCTCTGACACCGTGCTCACCAAGTCACGAGATTGGACCAAGTTTGCAGCAGGACGTTGAGGAATGCGTTACGAGCTTGAGAGGCCTATCTGTTGATACTGGTCACTCTGGCACCACTGGGCTTGGTGACAAGAATGGCATTTCCACGAGCCGCACAGGTGGGACGACGGAGAAACACGACGCGGGAAAGCAAGATGGTGACGCGGGGCCGGCTAGTCGTCAGACTGCTGGTCCTGAATCTGATCAGACGTATAGTCAGGCGAGCCTTGGCCGCCCTTCTCCTCCGGCCATTTTCTCGGGGTCGTTTCGCGGCAGCGCAGGGTGGAGTCGTGCCGGTCTTGGACAAGACTCCGACACAGGCGGCGTTCATCATCGTTGCCACGTCCATGATGGTCACGATGACCAGCACGACCGGTGTCGGGATGAACGAAGAGGGCGTGGTCTCCAGGCTCCTCTCGACGAAAAACGCCAGCGGACTTCTTCCGCATCCTCGACATCATCATCAGTCGCTTCAAAGAGTTCCGCATCCTCGTCCATCGGCTCCCTGCCCGGCTACAACGACATCGAGGAGCACCAGCTCCCGCTCTACGTCGAGAGACTGCACGACTGGGCCGCCCACCCGGATCAAATCCGCACTAAGCACGATGTCCAGAGGTTGAAGGCAGAACTGAAGACCGCCGCGAGGTCTCAGCCTGGAACCACGTCAAAAAACGACCCGGTCGCGGCTGTGGACAAACGTGCTCTCAAGAAACAAATCAAAGCACTGCATGCTCAATGGAAAGCGATCAAGAAAGCCCAGAAGCAAACGCGCAGAGCGCACAAGCGGGAGCGTCGACAGCGACGACGAGCCGAGAAGCGGGAACGGCGGCAGCGGGACCGTGCGATGAAGCGAGCGTCCAGGAACTTGAGGAAAATGAACCCGGGTCCCTCGTCTGGAGTGCCCATGCCCATGCCCGTGCCTGTCCTGCCTCCGGCTGTGCCCGTGACGGCGACGACGCCGGCAATGCCATCTGTTCCACCGGTATTTCGAGCACCGACTGCAGCTTCCGAGCATATGCCAGGAAACCCTGGCTTTCGACGAGGCTGCGGCGGTGCTCGGACAGAACGCACTTCTTCTTTCTTCAGATCAGACGAACCGTTTGGGCCTCAAGGTCGAGCCTGTGAACGACGCAGACACTTTCTCGACGAAAGGGCACCAGCCTTCTTCGACTGTGGCCGAGCGGGAGGCCGTCCCCGCAACGATATACCGGGTGCATGGCCTGACGACAACGCCGCCCAGGTTCTGGCTCCCGGTCCAGTCTCCGCCGCCAAGTACCAAGCCGCGGAGCAACTCGACGCCGAGATGAACAAAATGGCCATCCGGACGGCGTCCCTGGGTGCCGGCGCCGAAAAGCTGGGTTTGGAAAACGCCATACAGGCCCTGGCGCGCAATCGGGATAAGCTGAGGATGGAGGCGGATGAGGCGTACGCGAGGGCCCTGGCTGACAATGGAGCGTGGGACTGATGAGATGGGGCCACGATGCTTGCGCGCTCTACTTCTCGCGGGAATGCCTGTGTGCTATATTGACCTTTGTCTTGTCTTTTTTCTTTCTTTGTTCTCTAGTCCGGTGTTTTCTAGTCCGATATTTGTTTCTCATCATGCGTTTCGCTTCATGTGCGCGCAAACGCAAATACGTATATTCATACATCATATGCCTCGACCGATATGCCCATGACAAATCCAAGAACGTTCACATCCATGTATCAGCATTCATATGAACCTCCGCGATGCCCGACACGAATTACAGAACGTACCTCGTAATCTCATGCCGCAGAACGCAAATACAACTGGCATGATTGTTTTCGATTTTTGATTTTTTTTAAAAAAATAAAATAAAAAAACGCTGTAAAGGGAATTCAGGTAATACCCTCATAGCGTCCACTTCTCGTGGTTGCTGTCTGATGGAAGTAGGCTTGTTCGACGTATGCGATTATATCGGCCAACAGAGGCGCGTAAAACGAAAAGGAAGATGACATGACGATCATGAAGAAAAGGGGGCGGAGAGCCTCGAGGAGTAGAATGAGACATCGTCACCGTCACCGTCACCACCATTATTCTCGTCGACCGATTCTCACCCCGCACATGTCGCGCTTGTAAATGTAAACAGCACTCAAGACCAATATGTGCCGGCAATAGAGCTCTTTATTCCATCATCATGCGCCCAGCTAATTGTCATTTTCTTCTCCTTGCCTCTCTACCCACTGCTACCCATTCTTGTTTTTATCTAAACCGGCCGTACTCCGAGAGAAAAAAAAAAAAAAACAAAAAAAAAAAAAAACATGGCCATCTTCTTTGTCTTTTCTACTTTTCTAAATGATAAAAGGATGTAGATATATGTGGGGGGGAGGGAAAAGCGAGTGGTGTTTTGCAAAAGGGCAAAAGTGCAAAAAAAAAAGAATAAATAAAAAAAATCAATAGAAAAAGGAGGAAAACTCCTAATGTTTCCTCTCATCTTTTTCTACCAGCGCCCCGACGCCCAGATTTCGGCCCACGGCCACCTTGATCTTCTTTCCCTCGCCCGGGTCACGGCCCACCTCGCCTACGGCGTCGCCCTCGTCGACGGCATTGTCCTCGGACGCTTGCTGCTTCTCGTCGCGGTCGAGCTGGGCCTTTATGTCCTCGAGGTCGAGACGCATGCAAAAGGCGTCCTCGCCGTCGGCGTAGTACTTTGCCTCGGTCTTTTCATTCTTGAACTTGAGGGTATCTTCATAGAGATGTCGGGCTGCGACATTGGAGACGCGCACGTGGAGGGAGACGTACTTTGCCTGATAGGATTCTACCATGGCGAGTTCTTGGGAGGTGTCAGTCAAGAAATGCCTTGTAGATGATGTTGGGGGGGAATGATGATGGGCGAGGGGAAGATAGACAAAAGGAGAGGTATCATAGATGTCATGAATAATCCTTGTTGAACACTCTGTTTCCTTTCATCCTTTTTAAAAAGAAAAGCAAGAAGAAGGATAAGTGCTCGCGGGAAGAGGAAAAAAAAAGAAGAAGCAAATTTTCATGGGGAAAAAAAAAAGAAAAGAAAAGAAAAACTCACGACTCTGCCTCATCAACTTCTCCGCAATGCCCAACCGTCGATGCGTCCTCATGACACTCAAGCTCGTGATATGTCCATGAGGAACTCCATCCGCCGGCTCCTCCTCCATCTTGGCGAGCACGTAGCCCACAATCTTGGGGTACTCATACGGGCCCTTGGTGGGCCGCGACACATCGACGGCCACGTAGCTCAGCTGCGGCCACGACAGCGCATGATAGAGGTAGTATTTGAGAAAGTAGTTCTCGGGGAGGTTCTCGAGGTTGGCGTGCTGGATGAGGGGGAGGTCCGCGCTCGTGAGGACGCGGATGTCCATTTTGGATGAAGCGGAGGGGAGGCGCGCGCGGCGGTGGATTGACGAGAAAAGATGCGCCTCAACTGTCCGTTCGTTTGACGAGAATGGTTTTGCTTTTTTTTCGACGGGACGTGGCTGTGTTGGGGTGTATGCGATGATTGCCGCGGGATTGGTGCGGTCGAGGCGGGAAAAAAAACGAACGAATGAATGAATGAATGGATAGAGAAGGAGAGGTGGTGGGCTTGGCTCGGCTCCGGCTTCTTTTGCGGAAGGGTCTGGTCTGGCAAGCTTTTGCGATGATGTCTTGTCTGTCCAGTCCGAGCTGGGGGTCTACCCACCTAGGTACCTCCAGGTACATAGCCTGGTCTGTCCATACCAAGCGGGGGGACCTGGGGGGGCGCAACCTCGGAGGGACCTGGTGCGAGTCCGCACCAGACCAGACTTTGTTACGCGGGCAATGTAGCTGATGATGGTTCTTTTTTCTCTATCCAAGCAGTTGATGCTCCTTCTATTTCAACCCTTCTTTCATCAACCCTTTTCTTCTTTGTCCTATATTTTCACAATCATGTACATACTAGCAGGTCCCAAATGAGCACACAAACCCCCATCAGTGATTCCTCGAGAAACCTAAATCACGCGTAGGTG
The DNA here is from genome assembly GCA_018360255.1 of Claviceps maximensis. NCBI lineage: Eukaryota > Fungi > Ascomycota > Sordariomycetes > Hypocreales > Clavicipitaceae > Claviceps > Claviceps maximensis. The sequence continues at coordinate 17,407 of SRPZ01000257.1, forward strand.
TCCTCATTCCTGAACCAAATTGACCTGCGCCCCCAACGAAGCCAACCCTTCAATGCCGAACCCTCCCCGTGGCTCACCGCGCGCCGCCAAATCCACGTGCAAGCAATAATATCCAGATATCGCCATTCTACTCGACATGGACCTCACTATTCTGTGTCTAGCTTAGACTCGGACCCATTTTCACGTTGATCTAGACGACCACATGTTGCTTGGTACACGTTGGCATGGTAGTCCGTTATTCGGGAATGCCTTCCTAGCAAGTCCTTGCAGCTCGACTCGAATTTGCTGTACTTGGCAATGCTTCTTACAACAACGACAAAAGTCAAAAGTCAAAGTCAAGAGTCAAAATTCAGAATTCAAAAGTCAAAAGAAAAGTCAGAAAAAAAAAGGCATCCCCTTCACCATGCAAGTCATGAATACATAAATGCGCATCGAGGCCCGCATATTAAGCATGCACCTCGTCTTGAACCCCTTGAGCCTCCTTCCAATCTGAACCTCTAACACGCACACACACCACAAACTCATCTCACTCGGAATACATCGCTATCAAGCACCCCAGCACGCCCATGCTTTGCGCCATGCCATACCAGAAGTGTATACATTGTCTTTCATCTTCATCTTATCTACCTTGACTTGATCTGTTCATTATCAAGAACATGATTCTCGCATCTCCTTCCTCGCATCTCTCCTAGCTCCTCTGATTGATGTATTTCCGTTCCGAGGAGAGAAGAAGGAAAAAACAAAAAAAAAACTACTCGCTTCTGGGCTTGACCCGAATGGGCAGCTCCGTAGTCAATCCCGTCAGGGGCACCCCAGTTTCTGTCATCTTTGAAACGCCATTTACGGCGGCCTTATCAGCAGAACCTGTCTTGGCTGCCGCCGCTGCCTCAGCAGCTTTGGCAGCCTTCTTGGCCCTCTTCTTCTCCTTCTCTTCCTGTTTCTTCTTCTTAGCGGCCTCTTCGGCGGCGCGGGACTCGGCGCTGCCGCCAAATTGCGACTTCCACTCCGCCACCTTCTTGTCGTCGATGCGCGTGAAGAGGTAGGCGGCCTTGCCAATCTTGTGACCGCCCTTGAGGAATTCGTGATTCCACACGTCGGGAATGAGGTCGAGCGTCGTGTTCAGCTGCTGGCAGATGGAATCGGACGTCGAGGGCATGTACGGCGAGGCGAGAGACGCGAGCAAGCGGCACAGATTAAGAGCGAGGCCAATAACCGTCTTGGTTCGTTCGGGCTGCTCGACCAGGTTGGCATTGTCCAGCCTGTACTGCAGCAGGGCATTGCCCTCGGTGCTGATCTCCATGAGTTTCCTCACGCCGGCGCGGATGTGCACCTTTTCCATTTCGTCCACGTACTCGGCAAGGAGGGCGTTGACGCGAGCAATCCACGCGGGGAAATCAAAGGTGTCGTCCGTGTACGAGGCGGAGAACTCGGGCACGGTGCCGTCGCACTTGGCGTTGACAAACTTGACAATTCGGTTGACGAAATTGCCAAAGTTGGCCAGCAGTTCACTGTTGTTGGAGAGAACAAAGGCCTGCCATTCGAATTGGGTATCGGCAGTCTCGGGCCGGTTCGACAGGAGGTAGTACCGCCAGACCGAGGGGGAAATACCAATGTCCCTGACCTGATTGCCAAAGACACCAACCCCTCGCGACTTGGAGAACTTTCCGTTCTCGTAGTTGAGATACTCGGTTGTCGACAGGTGGTTCAGCATGGTCCACTTCTCGCCTGTTCCAATCTCGGATCCGGGGAAAATGACGGTGTGGAAGGGGACGTTGTCCTTGCCCATGAACTGGTAGAGCGAAACATCCTCCGGGTTCTTCCACCACTTCTCCCACTGGTCAGTGTAGTTGGCCGTGATGGAAGGGTATCCTATGCAAGCGTCGAACCACACGTAGATGACCTTCTTCTCGTAGCCAGGCAGCGGGATGGGGACACCCCACTTGAGATCTCTGGTGATGCTTCGACCCTCGAGTCCCTTGGTCAGCCACGACTTGGTAATGGCCGTCCCGTTGGCGGGCCAGCCGTGTTTCTTGTGCGCCTCGTCAAACCACTTCTCGATTGAGGGCTGAAGTTCGTTGAGCTTCAAGAAGATGTGCTTGGTATCGCGCGGCACAGGTTGCGCCCCGTCCACCTTGCATCGGGGCTTGATCAGCTCGAACGGGTCCAAAAGACCTCCACACTTGTCGCACTGATCTCCTCTGGCATCATCGTAGCCGCACTTGGGACATGTTCCCTCGACGAACCGGTCGGCCAGGTACCCATCATGCTTCTCGCAGTAGGGCTGGGTTGTCGTGCGTTCTTCAAGAAGCCCGTTCTTGTGTAGTTTTAAGAAGATGTCCTGGACAATCTCCGTCTGCTTTTCCGTCGTCGTGCGTCCAAAGTAATCGAAGCCAATCTCGAACCAGTCGTAGACTTCCTTGTGCTTCTTGTGGAACTCGTCGCACAGCTGCTGGGGAGTCTGGCCCGTCTCGAGGGCCTTGGTCTCGGTCGCGGTCCCGTACTCGTCTGTTCCGCAGATGTAGAGCGTCGGACGGTCGCGGAGTTTGCTGAAGCGGGAGTAGACGTCGGCGCTGAGAACGCTGCCAACCACATTCCCCAGATGTGGCACGTTGTTGACGTAGGGCAGTGCAGAGGTGACGAGGATATTCCTCTTGCCCTTGACGGGAAGGATTGGGTTTTCAACCGGCATGACAAGGGGACTTTTCTTTTCTTTTCTTTTCTTTTCTTTTCCTTTGATTCCCTTTCTTTTTGGCGCGCGGGTTGATTTTGCTTGTATGAAAGTTCTGAGTCAAATCTGGGGTAGATAAGGCGTCTTGCGCAGCAAACGGGACTAGTCAGGTTGTGGCAGTTTTAACAATGTCAGCCTCAAACGGGGGGGGGTTCGAAGAGAAGGGGAGCGAAGCACTCCAAGGTTGAGTCATCCGGACGAGTCCGCAGAGGCTCAGTGCGCAAGGAGGGGTTGTGCCACCCACAAGCAGCGTCAGTCACTGGGTCAGTCATCTACAAACCGCAAAAAAAGAAGAGCCCTCGCCATGCGCCATCATCAGACGTAGCACGATACAAGCCATACAATTAAACAGTCTTCTCAAACACATCTAGATGTTTTGATTATTTATTGTTTTGTCAAAAAAGAAGACAATGTCTCTCTAAGAGATTCCCCAACTCCAGTCAGGCCAATATATCATTTACCAACCTTCATTCCCCAGTACCCAGTGGAAACCCCCACGCACCGTCCCGAGGCCAAGTAACCCCGCCATGAAACCACCACCACCACCATCTCAAGACCTGCGCCCAAGCTTCCAAAAAGAAACAAAAAAAAATAAGAAAGAAAAAACAGCAAAAACTCTCTCTACTGTTTCTTCCCTTTTCTATACCCGCAAATAACGTTCCGCGCTCATTCCCAAATCAAATACACCTCCCCCCACCCCACAATGTCCTCCCCAGACCCCTTCGACTCCGTCCTCAACCTCGAACACGATTTCTACCAGCAAGGCTACGAGCAGGGCCTCGCCGACGGCGCCCAGGCCGGCCGCACCGAAGGCCGCCAGTTCGGCATGCGAACCGGCTTCGAAAAGTTCCTCGAGAGCGGACGACTCGCTAGCCGGGCTATCGTCTGGGCCAACCGGTTGCCGTCGGGGCGACGGGGGACGGACTCGCCAGGAAAAGAGGACACACGTGCTGCTGCCGGTGTTGCGGACGCAGACGCAGACACAGACGTGCACGCAAAAAAAGACGCTGGCGCGCATTCAGACACGACTGCTTGCTTGCTGCCACCGCTGCCGCGCAACGCGAGGCTGGACAAGAATGTGAGGATGCTGTATGCCTTGGTCGAGCCGGACACGTTGTCGACAGAGAATAGCGATGAGGCGGTGCAGGATTTTGACGATAGGCTGAAGAGGGCGCACGGCAAGTTTAAGATTGTGGAGAGGATGGCGTCTTGATTTCGGAGTCTTGTTATTCTTCTTTCTTTCTTCTTTTTTTTTTAAAAAAAAAAATGGCGCATCATTTGTCGATATAGAGTTATTGTAAGGTCCTGATACCATCATTCTTTGCGACGTTCTTTTCCTCTCCAAATAAAGGGGTTTCTCCCCTTTCGGGGGCACGGGTTACGAAGAAACGACGATACCAGAACGAAGTCACGTCGATACAGTCACAAGCAGTCCGCGAAATAAAGAAGCAAAACCTTGATTGATCGTGACAAAAGAAAGAGGGCGCAAAAATAAAAAAAATACCCCAGACGTCCATGGTTCCCCACCACGAATCCCGTATGTACAATTACTATCAAACGATTTATATCCTGCCCCCCTTCCCATTTTACTGGAAACTTCGGCACGGGTATCTGCAATCCCAGTTAGCAAAAAAAAAACGCCCCTTTGTCCGATCCAGCGATGAAGCGCTCCTGAGCGCCAAGCCCCATTTCTTCCATTCGCCCATCAGACAGGGTACCATGGAATGGCTAAGATAGGGAGAAGAAGAAAAAAAAAGAGAAAGTCCCTTAGAGAGAAGAGGGAGGGAAAGGCAGCAACTCACTCAGAGGAATAGCTCTTCTCCTCCGTCAGCTCATACGCATGAACATCCCAAGTACCCTGTGCCATGCTCTGTCCACTCGGCAGCGGCGGCAGCCCATTCACAAACACATCCTTGGTGACATCCCCCGTCGCCTTCTCCAGACACTTGGCCAGTCCCGTCTGGCCCTCCTCCTGCACCGCAACAAGCTTCTTCTCGCCTGCCTCCCCAATCAGAGCGATCTTGGGGGTCGCCGCGCTGCCGACAGTCAACAAGCTCGCCACGTCGGCCTGCTTCAAGACGCTCAGGCGCGGGTAGTGTCTGCGGTGGTCGCGCTTCCAGTACGGGTTGTCGGCAATGTCGCCGGCGGGCATGGTGACGGGGTCTTCGTATGTCGTCGGGTCGTTGCTCCCGGGCGCGGGGTTACGGTAGAAGGGGTTCAGGGGAACGCCGTTGGACCGTTCCGGATCGATGGCGAGGGCTCGGCGGAGAGTTTCCCATATTCCTGTGGATTGGACGGTGTGTTTCTGATTGGGGGGGGGGGGGGTTATTAGTTTCGGATGAAAGGGCCCGATTTGAGCTGGTCGGGCAGCGTGGAATCGTTACCTTTGCGATAGAGACAAGACCCCCGGCGGCCTTGGCCACCGCCTGAGTTGACATTTTTCCCGACGTTGCGATTGGGATGAAGGGCGGGAAGATCGACGATGAACACTCGGTTTGGTGGACAGAGAGCTTGTCTGAGCGGGTTGAGTGAGGTTGGCCATTACCGTTTCGATGGGCGGGCGTCGAGGGTATCCGATGTTTTGCCGGGCCTGCCCCATGCTTTGGTCGAGCGATAGACGGGGGGATCGTAACTTGTCTTGCTTGCTCAGATTGCGATCTTGGTTTGTTCTTTCGATTGTGTAATGAATTCAAATCATGATTCAATATATATATGAAAAAAAAAGAAAAAAAAAAGAGACAGCACCACTAAATAGCGCTCTAAAATAAAATCCAAGGCCATGCATGATCCAAACTTCTCAGCCCTACAATTCATACGAAGATGCGCTTCCCCCACGTTCGGTATGTGCGGCTTAAGTATGAATGTCTATTACCTAAAGAGCATACATCGCGGATCTGACGGACAACGCGCCCGCGTTGAGAGCAACCTCACAGGAGACGCCATGACGCGACGACCTCGTCTTCGCAGCCTCCACCACAGAGGGAATAAAACAAGATAAAAAAGAAACAGAGGATACAAAAAGATTATAAATCGCCAGCGACGTCTAAATCAAGACAATACTACCCGCTATCCGCTTCAGAATTACCGCAATGAACACACACCAAGTAAACGCTATATAAAGCGAGCATTGTCTCAATCACTGCACTTGGTCTTTGTTTGCTTGAAAGAACACAAAAAAAAAAAAACGAAAACAAAACCAAAAACCCTAAGCCCCCAGAAAAAAAAAGAAGAAGAAAAAGAAAAAAAAAAGGAAAAAAGTCTCACTCATTCAAAGCTCACATAACGACCAGGAGGGGGAAACAACATCATCACATCCCGTCTCACTCCATGAATCCATGGCTTTACTACGAACCACGTTCCAGAAAGAAACACAAAGGCCTCGCCACATCATCACTTCGCAAGTTCCTCCACCAGGGCCTTCACCCTGTCCACCGTAGCAGCCGGACCGCCCGGCTCCGCAACAAGCACCTGGCCCTTCTTGTCAACGACAAAGACGCCACGCTGCGTACCCTTTGGCTGCTTCTTCAAGCCAATGGCCGCGATGAGGGTCGCCTTGGGATCACAGAGAAGCGGATACGGCAGCTTCTGCTTGGTCTTGAAGGTGGTGTTTGCCTTGGGCGAGTCAGTGCTGAGGCCGTAGATGGCAAGACCATCGGCTGTGAGAGGGGTGTAGGCGTCGCGAAATAGGCAGACCTGGTTGGTGCCTAAAGCAAGAGAAAACAGACTGATTAGCAGACTGGCTTTACATGTCTTTCCATCTCTCTTGTTTTCTGTTTGTTGCTGTTTCCCATCACTCGCGAGCAGGGGGTTTTGCAGCTCCTGGCGATAGGCCCGAGCTATTTACTCAGTGTCTAGATAAGAGTGGGAAAGGAGGTTTATGATATCGAGGTTGGCGAAACAATATTTTCGTTGAGAAGAGGAGAGAAAAAAAACGGTATGACTTACAACCCGGGGTAGAAGCCTTGGGATACGTGAAGAGCACAACACCGCTTCCGCTCTCCTCCACAAGTTTCTTCAGAGTAGTCTTCTTGCCCTCGTTTGTCTCAACCTCACCCCCGAACCCATCAAGGTCGATCACGTCCCCCACCGCGACTTTCTTGCCTGCGGCGGAGGCAGCAGGCGCAGGAGAAACAACAGCAGGGGGGGAGGCATCCTTTTCGGGTGCGGCAGCTTCTTCATCCTCCTTCTTTTCGTCATGTTTACCCTCCTTTTTTTCGTCCTTCTTTTCTTTCTCATCCTGCGCCTCCACCTCCTCCGTTTCCTCCGCCTCCTCCTGCTCCTTCTTGCGAGCAGCGGCGGCAGAAGCCTTGGCCTGGGCGGCCTTGGAAAGTGGTTTCGAAGCCGGCTTGTCAGCGCCGACTTTCTTCACAGCAGGTCCGCGAACAGTCTTCTTCTTAGGAGGTGACGGCGCGGGAGGCGGCTGTGGCGCCTTGCGCTTGCGCAGTACGACAGGCATTGTTTGTCTCTTATTATTGCTTTTTTTTATTGCTTTTTTTTCTTCTTGTCCGTCTTTTCCCCTTCCTTGAGAGAAGACGAAACGGGATATCACGGTAGAGGATAAGAAGAGTGAGAGAAAATGGCTTGCGCAAACGAGAAGAATGGAAGCAAGGCTTTTGTGCTTAGGAAAGAAGAAGAGAAGGTGAGATTGCGATGAGAGGAGAATTGGGCGAGCCGGAGGAAAAGGGAAAAGGTAAGGGAGGGAAAAGAGAGAGAGAGAGAGAGAGAGAGAGAGAGAGAGAGAGAGAGTGTGTGTGTGTGTGTGAGTGAGTGAGTGAGAAAAGCCGAGAGGGCAGATGGCAGGTAATGTGAGCGAGCGCTGAATTATGCGCGCCTGGGGAACGGGACTGATGCGCGCAAAGCTGTTGGTCTGGTCTGGTCTGGTCTGGTCGCGAGGCGCCAACGACGGCAACGGCAGCGGCAACGGCAGCGGCAGGGCCAGCTGGTGGACCTCTCGTTCACCACAGGACGCGAGACGAGGGGCTGGGGGGGAAAATGGCCAAAAGGACAAAAACACGGGTGCTGGTCTGATGGCTTGGGCTGTGAATTATGCGTTTATTTATGTCTTTTTTTTTGGCCTTCCTTTCTTTTCTTCTGGTTTGGTTGGTTCCTGGCGCGATGCATCACATCACACATTGGGCTGGCCGGGGACTGGGGGGGAGCAGTGATGGGGAGCTCCCAGCCTGCACATGCATGCATATGTACTTACCAACGTCTGGACGACCAAACTCATTTGAAGGTACCTAGGCAGGTGTAGGCACCTACAGTCCCCACCTTTGCGCGTCTCGCCGGATTCCCAGCAATAGGCATGAGCTCTGCTGTCCAAGGTCATCATCTCATCGTCCTCTGCCAGACCAGACCAGGCCTCTCGGTCCAAGGCTGGCGCAAAAGTCACAGCCTGTCTGCCATACAGCCCGGCGCCAGCCTGCTCTCTGTGCTGCATTCGAAGAGCGAGCACAAGAGCCCGCAGAGAGCAGGAAATCAGGACACCGCACCTCCCCAGCAGACGCCGAGATAACGTCCATTGCATGCGACGTCTGTCTGGGGGTGGTGGTATCGCCAGGCATGTCTGGAGCTCGGACCCCAGCTCGGGGGCCACATGGCTGGCTGGGGCTTGGGGTTGTGAAAGCACCCAGCCGGACGAGACGAGACCACACGAGACGGGGACTGGACTCAACCGACCCGACCACTCGCTTGCGACCAGCTCTTGCGACCAGCTCTTGCGACCAGCGCCAGCCGCCAGAGTCCAGACTGGACCGACTGACTGTCCAAAATGGACTCTGCCTCTCTCACTCGGGCGCCCGACCACACCACACCACACCACGCTTTGGCCTTGAATATTCCATTCTACCGCAACATCTGCCCTGCCCTGCCCTGCCCTGTCCTGCCCTGCCTGCTGCGCCGTGCCGTTCCCACACCGCACCACAGCTACGACGCCACGACAACCGCATCGACAGAGTGCATTCCGAACACGCTGGCTGGACCGATTCACTCCCAAGCAGCCTCGATGGACCCTCGAGTACGACGTCCCTGTTTTTTCCTCTCCTCTCCTCTCCTTCCTTCTTTCTTACCCCCTTCTTTCCGTCTCTCTCTCTTGCGTGCGTCGTCGTAAAAAAAAAAAGGCATCGCCAGCTGACTCTCGCATCGCTTGGTTAGAAATTCATGGCGCCCGTGGCGGCCTTCACCATGGCTGGCCTGTTGTTCGTGTAAGTACTAGAGAGAGAGTCTGGTAGCTAGAAGTTTCTACTAGGGAACCTTGTTTAGATATCCAGTACCGGCAGGCACTGGTAGTCTATCCGGCCTTGGGACATAACCACTGCCTCGTTCAGCACACACCAAACTACAAGCTAATGTGTCTCATTCTCACTTCACTTCCTTGAACAGTTATACAAGGTCGTCAATTAGAGCAGCAAGGAGGGAAGCAGGACGGAGGTAGCACACTCATGAGCAACTCGTCGCCTCGACAATCTGCCCGCTCCACACGTCCTGCGTCTGTACATAGTGTCACGACGTTTATTCAACCATCAAAACTCCCATGCTATGTACATGATTCCCATGCTATGTGCATAATGTACGTCCACGGCAATGCTACACCCATGTTATCCGTCCGCTTTATCACCATTCCCTCTAATCCGGACCCTTTTACGCACGCAAAACCCCTTTTACTTTTGTTTGTAATGGCCATCATAGGAATCCTTTCAGAAATTCAGCTGAGATGAGGGAAAAAAAAAAGGAGAATGGGGCCAGCTATATGGCCCACACATAGCAGGCGGAGCCGAGGGAGTATAAGAAAGAATAAAATTCAACCCCAATCCACCAGGCCTTGTCTAAGCCTCACGAACCGGTTCTCCTTCAAAAGGGGGGTATCTGATGCGGGACTTTCGCAGCCCATTACGTCCTCTGAAGAAGCACTAAAATTGTATGTATATATTGTTTTGTGTGAATGTGTACGCGTCTGTGGGGTGTTATATAGTCATTGTCGCATCCAGCTCTTGGCGGGCTAAAAGAAGAACAAAAAAAATAAGAACAAAAAAAAAAGTCGGATTAAGGTATTAATGCCGTATATGAGAAGACAACCGAATATCAATCGGCATGTTCAAGTCTTTTGCTCTCTCCCACGGCTTTCGCCTGGTGGAGAAACCGCATAACATACTCGTATGTGAGCATGGTAACCGTCGCCGCCGGAACAGCACGCATCATGTTGGTTCCCAGACCCGCATAAAAGGCCCGCCAGCCTTCCTCTTGAAGAATGGTCCTGAATGTCATCACAATGCCCTTATACTTGCGACTGTCGACTGCGGCAACTGTCTTGCGCTGGCTAGGAGCAACAATGCCGAGCCCCTGAAGAAAGTGTTCTCCTGCCAATGGCCTTCGCTGGGTTTGAAGACGCGTTCGAATGACCTCATGCGGATATGTGGCGCTGCTCGCCAAAATCTTGGACAGCACCGATGCGGACAGGATGCCAAACCAGTGTGCTTCTCCCGCACCTTGACCCATCCCTTCGCCGGTGAACTGAGTTTTCAAGTACTCGTAGGTCGGGAATTGGACGGCCACATGAGTGAGGCCGAGAAGGGCTGGGGTCAGTCCAGAGTAAAATGACACCAGTCCCTCCGACGTATACATCTTTCTAGCGGCGTCGAGAGTAGATCGATAATGCCCGGGATGGCTACGCGACGCCTCAGCCGTGGAGGTGTTGCTACCAGGTCCGGGATACATGTAGTGGGCGGCATGGTCTGTTGCGGGCGAGTGACTCTGTGACATGAGCCGGGTCTTGATGACCCAAATGGGGTTTGTCACAATCGTGCTGCTTCCTCCGGCAATGATGGATGACCAGAAACTGATGAGATGGGGGTTATCTATTCGGGAGGTTAGTAAAAGGCAATCGTATTGGCGAGTCATGCACCGTTGATGTCTTCATGTTTGGCGTCAATCGAGTCCAAACAAGGAAATATGTTGACAAGAACATACCATAATGCTGGGCCATCCAGACTTTGCTCTTATTATAAATAGTAAACCAGACAGCCCATGTAGGCAAGTAACCCATGACGATTGGGCCGAGACCACGATACATGCCTCGGATTCCTTCTTCCCTCCAAATGACACTGGCCGTTCCCACCAGCCCATTATACATTTTGGGTTGCCCAACGTGACGGCCATTCTGAAGGACTCTATACACGCCCTGCGCCTGAAGTTTGGTCTTGATGACGTCGAGAGGACACGTCACAACTCCAGATGTAAACCCGCCTACCGCACCAGCCAAGGCGTTGAACTGGGCGTCAGAGGCAGAGGCGGCCCATTTCTGAAGAGGGGTCACGGCCCCGGTTTGTTGCATTGAAAAGTCGGCCGAATGACGATATGAGGTTGTTGCATATTTTGCTGACACCGACTCCGTGCCTGATTTGGCGGACTGATCGTGAGACATAACACGCTCGTCGCCCGCGGAGACGAGTTTGGCTCGCGGCGTCGTCGACGCAAAACGAACACGGAAACGGATACAGAATTCGATGCCGAGGAAAATGAAGTCTGAGACAGCCCAAGTGAGTCCGATCAGAGGTTTCGATGGGACAAAGTCTGGGCTTTTTTATCTCCCTCAAGGACTCTTTGAAAGTCCCCCTCCCCGTAAGGTCGGTCTTGTTCGTCGTTGTCCAAGACAACTTCAGCAGTCATTCCCACAGACCGACCAGGCCAATACGGGGCGGGGCGGCGCCCTAGTCTGTAGCGAGATATTGTTCCGGGGTGCAATGAGACTGTTCACAAAAGTCGTCGTGGAAGATATTGCTTGTTTCGTGGCCGTAATTCGGTCAGAGGTACTGTGTTTGATCATTCGTGCCGGTGCCGGGACGGACCAAAGGGACAGGCGGATGCTGCGGGGAACGCAGCGATACGCTCCCTCTCGCAGCGGCCGTTTCCCACCTCTCCCACCTAGCAAAAACCACTGGCCATGGACTCTGAAGGAAAGCGGAATGAGCAAGCGTGCACACGCGCGTTCAGGATGACTTTGCAGCGATGGATTTCGACCTATGTTGAGGGACAGGGCTTTTTGACGGACGACAATATGTCACGGCGGCGAAGTAAGACGTGGGGATCTTCGAGGCCCGGGTTGGTGAGGGGGAGAGGAGAGAAGAGACTGGAAGATTGAATTCAATTGACCAGACGCAAGATTGAGCATTGGAGGAACTGTGGACCTGCCAGCGGCCAGTCGTCCACTCACTCAGTGCTCGCTGCCAGCCGGTCCGCGGCAGCTGCAGCTGCAGCCAGTGGGCGCTGTTGACGAGCAGGGCAGGTGCCCGCCCCCCGGACTTGCGGTCTGGTGGTTGGAGCCGTGGCTGGGACTGGGCAGCGGGCTTGAGAAATGCCTGGCCTGTGCTCAATCGCCATCTTCAACGTTGGCCGCGGTCCAAATCTGATCTGTCCCCTCATCAAGTCAAAACCCGCGATCAATCGATGCGATGCCGTCTGTACATGCGTTTTCAAGTACTCGATTCTCAATCCAATCATTATAGTTGACAGACTCTTGCGCACGCCTTATCTTATTTCAACTCACTGGTAAGCCTTCGATGCACGACTTTGAAGAGCTCTGTCTGCATCGAGGCTGGCTGTCTCGTACACACCCATTCGCTCGATTGAACTGCGGTCACAGCATCGCCTGACGTATGCAATCCATAATCAGAGGAGAGGCTGTCTGTCTTTCAAGTACTCTCTGTGGACATATATCGTATCTCTTTACATCTATTTAGATCCATCAATGACATGAAAATCTCGGCATGGTTCTCTTTTAGATTGCCGGACTGCCTTATACGAAGAGGTCAGTTCTGCAGCAGCTTATACAAGACCTTTGTGGTTCTCAACAGGAGCCAGCCGACCAGCGTGGCATATTAGCATGTCTCGTCCGATACCGAAGAAGTAGGTGATGAGATGCGGTGAAGTGTACTTACTTGCCCGCGTGCTACGGGTCTGCCTGTTTTTCATTGTTCAAATCTGGCTGATGCCTTCTCCTTTGTTTTATGAATGACGCTCGCAACTCCCCGGCCAACCGGCGCTGGCATTGGACGGCACTGGACTTAAAATACCAGTCTGGAACAAGGATTGCAAGGTGATGTCATGACCTCGGCAATTCTTACAAATTATCGGTCACCAAGAGTAGTCTCAGAACCTCATTCAATTGGACTTGAGGTGCCTAACAAAGCTATGAGTAGGATCACGAAACGTAATGGTCCATCCTCGTATCCTCAGCGTCAACGTACTCTTCCGGAAATTCTCATCCGGGGACTATCGGGAATAAAAATATATGCACTTGCCAGTCTTGCACTCTATTCGTCCCGTTACAAACGGTCCCTCATCCCAGCCATGGGCAAGTCGTCACGTTCATCAGCCGACAAGGAAGCCTGCCGCCGTTTCCACCAGCCTTTTCTCACGTGACTTTTAGAACTCCCCTCCCCAATCAACGTCGCCGCATTTCGCGCATCCCCGGCAAAAAGAAATACAGTCCGAGCACTGGGTCATCTTCACCCTCTCTTGGATTCCCAATCCAGTTTCAATCCTCGCCGTGCCCGCCGCCGAATCATCGCCCGACATGCCCGCCTACTCCCTCGCTCCTTTTATCCTGCGCCGGCCTTGGCTGGCTAAGATGCTCATGCCCGCCGCAAATTGGTACGCCAATGCCGCTGGGTACAAGAAGCTCGGATTGAGGTAAATGAGCCCGACCTTTCTTTAACAAGACCCGTTCGAGCACAAAACGGTATACACCGGAATAGAACGTTGCAAATCACGAGAATTGAGAAGGCTGAAAACCTGGATTGCCACTCGCCTTTTTTTTTTCGCCCGGATGTCATTGATCGAGGTCTTTATACAACTGTCAGGATCAAGCGGTGACTAATAGCCTCTGGTTGACCAACATAGATATGACGACCTTCACGAGGAGGAGCGCGAATCCACCCAAATCGCCCTGCGACGTCTCTCTCCCAAGGAGTCCTATGACCGAATCTACCGTATTCGCCGCTCCGTCCAGTGCAGTTACCAGCACAAGCTTCTACCCCAGGACCAGTGGACAAAGTCCCAGGAGGTACGACCATCAGATTCTCCCTCGCCACTTATTCCGTCTTCCCGCACAGATGTGCTTTCGTGTCTTGACTAAAACGAATGATGCAGGATACTCCCTACCTTAGCGAAATTATCAACCAGGTCGAGGCTGAACTTGCCGAGAAGGATGCTCTTGACTCCATGTCCGTTGCGAAGCGACACTAGACAAGAGGACGAGAGGACGAGAAGGAGAAATCATGGGAGAGCCGTTTGAGCGGATAGGATGAAAGATTATGTGAAGAGGAGAGGAAAAGACACCAGTGGGTGCAAAAAAACGACTCATGGAGAGCGGGTATTCCCTTTTTACTTTGTTACTGTGCCATGGGAAAACCATAATTCAAATGTCACTTGATTAGAACGACTTCACAGTCTCGTGTACTCTTAGTCTTGCCAATGTATAGATGCGGTTTTTTCCAAAGACATGTACCACAAACACTCGCGCACGCCAGCCTTGGTCACCGTGCAAGCCCTTCATGCCTCGCTCCCGCTTCGCCGAAATGGAAACGCCAGGCTCTATCAAACCCGGAAGAGCGGTGCCAGCAGAAAGCCGCCCGTAACGCTCACCCCACAAACACAAGCCCTGCTACATTCCATGCTAGAATCGCCAAGCGCAGCATTGTGCCCAAGCCATCCTCCCCGCCGGGACATCAACCAGACACCACACAACGTAGGAACCAGGTGAAAGACGACGAAGACGGAACCACGCACAAACTTCAAAGTTCGCGCAAAGACTGCCCATATCCATGTTTTGAACGACAAAGCGGGTGTCTTGTCTTACTCCTGGTACAATATATTTATCCTCTATGTTTCCTAGCGTTAATGATATAGAATATCTATAGATATATTTCATGCGAAGTCGCATTTATGAGCCATTGTCACTGTTTCCAATCCTCGATTAAGAACCGTGTGTATTAAAATCAAGATATTGCTTATTTTTCACTTTTTATTTCTTGATTTCTCTTTTATACTGTTTTTGTACTTCGTTGCGTTTTTTTTAAAAAAAATAAATTCCAAAAATCAAGTGCGCCTGCCCAGCGACTAACCACACTTTTTCACGCCTCAAGCACAAACAAAAACCCTCACCAAGAGCTACAGTTTCCTTGAGTCTCCCAGGTGGCTTATCACATACGAAATCATGCTGCTCTAGATTGAGTACTGTGGCGCGACGCCTCTGGAGCCCACCCTTTTTCCCTGGATCCTCGCGTACAATATATCAGCATGAACATAGTTATTCATCACCTTTTTGACCATCCTGCGGAATACCTAAACAGACAGGATTTAATCTTTTATATGCGTTGATAAAACAGTAGGTAGGCAACTTTGTTATCTTTAATGTTGTCCTTGACTTGCTTCTTCTCGCTGCTTGCCTTGCTCGTGCTGCCACCGACGGAGCTGTTGGCTTTCTTGTTCCCGCCGCTTGAAGTTGTGACTTGGTTCCATCCGTCTTCATCGCCTGTATCCTCGTCGTGCATGACGTGGAATCGATTGGCAGAGGCCCCAGAGGCTGGGGAGTTCTCTCGGTGTATGTCCTTGACGTCTTCTTCCGACCCGATCCTGGCAACTTCATCGCCATGGATTCGCCGAAGGACGGTATCGTCCATGCGAATCCATTCTCGACCATCTTGCCTGCGAACATCGACTGTGTAATGGCCACCGCTGGCGTTCTTTCCGTGGTGGTAAACAACACTGATAAGCCTGTATCGAGGCAGCGGGTCTTTGCGACGTTGGTGTGAGAGTGCTTTACGTGGGATGTCAAGTTCCAAGGGATAGCCAATTTTTTTCCAAATCTTGATGGTGCCGTGGCCTTCTGCATCAAATTGGAACCGCTTCAAATGCAGGATGAGAATAGGAGGCAATGACTCAATCAATACTTGTTTAGTAGCTGTAACGTTCTTTCCGCGAGGAGAGTTAAAGTCTCCTTGTAGATGCTCCCGTATAGTCAGACGTTCGAGCGCGTCCACGACATTGCGGATTCCTGGCGAGCCAATATCCAATTGCAATGGCTGGTAAGGCTCTGTAGTGATGGAATTTTGAAGTCCAGGTACGCAAAGTTCTGACCGTAAAAGGCCACCGAATATTTTTGTGATGGGTGTGGACGAACTGGACCCCGACGATCGAGTAATTGCAGCCTTTTGCTTGCGTCCAACTTCGAGCCAGTCTCCCGACGCATCAGGCCCATTCTGTACAGCAGGAGCACTTGCGTCGGCCTTTCTACCTTCGCTGTTCACCGGCTTGTTCATGAGGTGGGTGCATTCATCGTCCAGGGTTTGAAGTAAGAAGCCAAGAAATTCTTCTGCATCTTGTTGATGGCCATGCTATTGTGGATATGTTAGAAATGCTCCACATCATCTCCGAAGAACAAGATGCATTACTCACCTCCATGCTGGCAAATCGTGAAATCTGTCTGATGGCGTCGTACACAAATTCAGGAGTAAATGGTTCTCCGTATTGTTCAAATGTCTCCGGTCTTACTGTGCGTCTCAGTTGATCGGCAGTACTAGCTGAGGCAAGAACTCTAAACTCTTGCATGAAAACAACCCTAGTAACATTGAGCGTGTCGTCCGAGAACACAAATCGGAGGAGTCTGTCTACTCACAGGATGTCAACAAGAGGTGTTTCGCTCTTGAAGTTGTGAGCAGCCTTTTGCTTGAGTTGTTCAAGAAAATCGTAGAATGGAGTACAGAACACGAGAACTTGTAATATCTGTCAAGATTTAGAAAGTTTGAAGCGTGCGCAAGCCATCTAGAGACTGATACATACCGAATTCATGTAGCACATATTCCCAGTGTTGATCAGGCCGCGGGGCTCGATCAAAGAGGCTCTGTTATTATTGTTTACGTGAAAGCTTCGGATGACCTCAGCCAAGGAAGACTTTTGAGCAGGAGAGAAATTTGAGCCGGACTGCATCATGGATGCAGCATTTTGTGACTCTCCTCCCTTTCCTGTAGATACGCCATCGGTCCCATTAAAGCGAGAAGTATTTTGGCTCGCGGGCGGTGAGAAAAGCTTTGCCCAGCTGCTCGGGGCAGTTTTCGGGGGAGCCGGAGATGCGACATGCTCACTTGAAGCACCTGCCTCTTGAGGACTAAGCTTCTCGGAGTGCTTGTCACCTTCATCGCAATTGATATTTTTTTCACCTTTTGTTGCTGCTAAGTCAGACGCCCGAATCGGCAAAGGACGTGAAAAATCTTTATCCAAACCCGCCTCGCTTAGATTACCGGACGAAGGTTTAGAGGGAGCTTTAAACCCATGATCAGTGGCTGATGACACTTCTGACGAGACCACATGTGCGCTGCTCTCTGCGGATATTTGTTCTTCGACAGCACCTGGTTGTTCGGGTAGAGAAACTGCTTCGCTAGTTGAAGGCGAAGGTTTCTTCTTGGGTCTGGGGCGTGGTGTCCGTTTGAGTCTCGATCGTGGGGTTCGTTTGGGAAATACCAAGTCCGGTCTCGAGAACCAAGGAAGCTATTTGAACGCTCCGATTTAGCCTATCAACCCCAGAGCCATGGAGACGAGAAAAGTGTAAGGAAGTAGAGATTAACAAAGAAAATCTCGACTTACAGGAGGGCGGAAGATGGGCCGGTCTGAAAGTGCAGGAGACGCAACTGGTGGCGGTGGCGGTTGAGATGAAGCGCGTTCAATAACTTGAGGTGTACGGAGCGTTGGAGGAGGAATCATTGTTGATGGGTGTGTTGATGAAGGAGTTTGCGAGTGGACGGGAATGGAGGAAGGGGGCTGATAGGGTGTCGCGAGACTTGCGGATTGCTCATAGTGGCGAGGATAGTTTTGAGGAACGCTAACACCCATCATGGGAGCATATTGATGCGTAGGCGGCGGTGATCTTCCATAGTTTTGATAGGTCATGTATCCCTGGGATGGCATGGCACCGTTGTTATACTGAGGTGGCATGCCATAGTATTGCTGAGGCGCATACGACATGTAGCCGCGATACATGGATGCCATCTGCTGTTGATGAGCGGTATGAAGATCTTGACGCCAGACTTGAGGCAGGCATTGACGACTGGTTATGGGCGCCTTCAGCTTGACGGAGCCCCATTATTTTCCACTTTTAGTATAGCGGCCTACTCGGCTAGGTTGTGGAGTTTACTAGTATCTACTAACACACATGCATCTCTTTTCACTTATTTTAGATAGGGAACTATTAAATGGCACCCCTGCTGTGGCACAGCTGTGGCAAAGACAGGCGATACCGGCGATACTAGCAAATCTCTAGTAAGATCTCTTTTTTTCTGCCTTCTTTACTGCTTTTGCTGCATTATTTGCTGCATTTTTCGCTGTGTTTTTAGGACCGATACCGGTCGGATCACCTGTCTAGCCACAACAGGAGTGCCAAGTTATCAAAAGAGGGGTGCCATTTAATAGTTCCCTTTTAATTTTAGATACTGACGTAGGTACGTCAGTATGGTACGTGGTAACTAGGTCGGTACCTGGGTATTAATCTAAAATACCTGAATAGCTGGAAACGGTAGGTAATTTTTTGCCGTCGATGCTTTGCAATTGCTATCGCTCAGGAGTCATAGCTCAGTTTTTCTTGGACTCAGAGGACAGAGACGACTCATATTCTTGCCATTATTCTATGCATTACTTCGATGGTCTAGCAGCCACGAGATGGACATCAACCGCAAGCAGCACATATGAGATTTTCCATTTTCGTCAAGTGGTTCTATTCATCCGTGAACTTCCATCTTCCATCGGGTCTTAGAGCCTCACGGTAACGGTCGGCTATTGCTTGCTTAGTCCTTTTTACTGCTTCCCGTCTGTCTGCCTCTAGCTGCTGAGTATCGGGAAAGTCAGCATCCCAAAAGCCCGGAGGGCTTTGCATGCGGGAGAACCTATGCCTGTGTTTGCCATATTTGTTTGCAAGCTCTTGAGTCTTCGCTTCGATCCACAACTCCATCCTTTCTTCCTTGCCCATAGTTGCAAGGCGGTATGACAAATCTCCCAAGTAGTCTTCTAGAAGCTTTTGCTCTTCCTGTCGCTGTGCAGAGGTAAGTGGCGGATCTGGACGTTGAGAAATTGCTAGAGCTCTGAAATCTTTTCCACAGCA
This sequence comes from Claviceps maximensis, assembly GCA_018360255.1. Lineage (NCBI taxonomy): Eukaryota > Fungi > Ascomycota > Sordariomycetes > Hypocreales > Clavicipitaceae > Claviceps > Claviceps maximensis. The sequence goes on from SRPZ01000257.1 coordinate 36,279, forward strand.
ATGCATATCAATGCATCCCGATAAACACGCTCTATCAGCCCTATCCCTAACGACTTCAGAGAAAGCAAAGTCGTGACCCTCATTGGCGGAAGGGTTGATTCTAAAGTCGCTTAGTTGAAGGTCAGAAGGTGGTTTGCTGCGCAAAGCCCCGATCGATTGTCGTTGGTCTAATTTCGGCATTGAAGCACGCGATCTGACCTCACTATCATTAGACGTGACCAGCACACGAGCAGCGTGCATCGTTTTCCCATCTCGATCTTCATTATTATCGAAGGGAAGCTGTCGACGTTTAGGTACGCGGAGAGCTAGTTCACAAGCTGGAGTTACCGGCTGATTTCTCATTGGTGTCAATGCTGCATCAACATCTGTGTCCTCGGGTCCCCCATCGAGGAGAATATCAAGTCTGCTCTTAGCTGACTTGAATCTGGACTGTTCCATCAACTTGATGGGTTTTGTTGCCCCATCAAGAGCACCGTCATCAGATAAATCTGCAATGCTAATGGCGACTTCTCGTCTGCGATCTTTCGTGCCCAGCTTCAGATGTTTCGGCCTAATGGGCCGAGCGTTTCCATCAAGCGGCTTTAATGCAGAGTTTTTGCCTGGTATTTTTGCGGAGTGTGAATATCTAGGTGCTGGAACGCTCAACGGAGTCAGAGCTTGAAGCTTGAAGCGAGACGGCATTTCTGTTTGGGGTCCGCTTTGTTCTAGAAATCGGCGCTTCCTGGGAGTTTGCACCTTCTGGACGATTTCTCCCAGGTCAAGGCTTTCCTGCGTGCAAAGTTTTGCAGCAGCTATGGATAGAATCGGACTGGAATCGCCTTCCGGCTCGGATTTGACGAGCGGTTTCACGACCGCGTCTACCTCAACATCGGCAACTTTCCGTTTCTTGACCTTCCGTTCTGATATCATTTCTGGAACATCAGAAGATGGCTCTTGTTTTATTGCGGTGTTGTCATGGTTGGCATTGGCAGTGGGAGAATGAGATACCGTATCAGACGCTTGCCCTTGTGTCGTCTGCGAGCTTTGGTCTGGAACGAGAGCTGTCTCCTCATGCGGCACTGGCTTCGACAATAAAACGGGCAACACTGGTTCGGCTGCTGACGAGCCATCTTCGGATACAAAACTGAGCGCAGGATCGAAGACGCCTTCCTCTACGTCTATTGCTGTGGCAGATGGTATATCTATGCGAGGTTTTTGATGATCAAGAATTTGAATGTCATATTTCTCTTCAGCTTCCCGGAGCTTAGTGTTAAGATACTCTGCGTACCGGACCCACTGAATACTCTCGATCTTTCTTCTGTTCAAGGCATCCTTGGCTATCTTGAAATTCGCAGCAATAGCGTGATATCTCCGCAAGACCTTTGAGCAGTTCCCCTTGCAGCTTGCGCCAGTGGCGGGTGCCGACTCTATTGAAGCAGCTGGAACTGTTACGAGAGAATGTGGCACGGTAGGTTGTCTCGGTGATGCGTTCTCGATTGTTGGAGGCGGGGCTATTTCAGTCGATGTCAACGGAGAGCATTGCAGTTTGGACAATTGCTCACGCATCGCCTTATTTTCCGCTCGCAGTTTTTCAATCTCGTCTAGCTGTGCTAGAATTGTTGCATTGGATTCCGAAGCCTGAGCCTGTTGATCTTCCCGAAGACCTGCCTCAATCTGGTCACAAACGCCAGAAAGAGCTTCGAAGAGAGCCTCTCGGCCTTTCTGAAATCGGTCAGCTGCCATTATGTAGCTTTTTCGTCAACACAACTTCCACATGGTAGTAATCAAAGCGTATGACTGAATGATCGCGTTCACCAGAGCCTTTGCGACACGCTTTCATACGGACACTTGACCCTCAATGGCTTGTCGTTCTCGGGGTTCTCCGCTCATTTAGCTGGCAGCGCGAGTTGTGTGTATGAGTTGCATCATGTGATAGGGTCATGAGGTTGATCACAGGTGCACGGGAAGAGCGTGTTATGTGATCGCTCAGTACCTAGTCTGAATGAATGCCAATTGCATTACCAGTCTAGGCTAGGGGACATGATTGTGAGCGGCTCTGGGCGCGGTGGACGACGCGTCCGAAGTCGACGTCGACTGCGTGACTGTGACTCGCTGTGGAGTGGACACTGCGCATGGACAGTAGGTCCAGTCGGTCTGGTCTGGTAGCTCTAAACTGCTTCACGCTGAATGTATATGACGAAGTGCTTAGGTCTACCTGAGACCCACTATTATCAGCACATCAGCGTGTCACCGCGTCAGTTGGGGCGCGCCTGGCCAACGGCAACCGGCAAGTGGTAACTGGCAACTGGCCGTGTGTGACATCGACCAGACTTGACAGCTGCTGCCACTTGGACTGCGCGGTGAAACCAAGTTATGCAGGTTGAAGCGAAATCAACTTGCCCGCTCTTCCATCCGCACCAAAACCTCCCGTCAACTCGTTATTTCTTCGCATCTTCGTCACACCCTAGCATCGCCGTGGAGAAGAGAAGCCAAATCGTCCGAGCAGCTTAAGTGACCTGCAGAAATCGAATTGACTGGAGGTCTGGGCGCAGCTTGCAATCTGTCGACGCAAATCGAAGCCCGAACAGCCCCGCTTTGCTGGAATACATGTGCATACACACTTGCCCGACGCCACTCTTCGCCTTGGACAGTTTGTTCTACTAGCCACACAATCTTGGCTTTCTGCTCGCCGCCTCTTCTTGGACTTGAGCGGCTCGGCTTGCCATTACTGCGCGGCGAAGAATGAGCCCCGCTAAACTGCCGTTAATGCCAAAAACTTTTCCCGTCCTCGACCTGACCACTTCAGAATCCGAATCTGCTAACCTTCATATCGCCCGTCGGTTGCCCTGTTCCCGTCAATTCACAATCATCACCAATCACTAGTTATACGTAGGTATTTCTCATTCACGAGCCACTCTAAGCAATGCTTGTTTGCCTTTATTTTTTCCTTTTTTTGTCTCGAAAGATCCCGTCTTCTGGATCTCACCATGTTGCGGCGGGAATTCATGATAACACTTTGTCATCATCAATCGCCGACTTACTGACACTGCGGTCACAAACAGAGATCATCACTCCGTCACCTCTAACAGCATGGAATTCACTCCCAATACTGGCGCCTCTCGTGGAGCATGCTACTCTTGTGCGTTCTATCCTCAGTTCTTCTTGCCTCACTGCCTACTCCTTCTCTCAGTCAATCACTGTGCTCAAAGCAGTATAAAAAAAAAATGGCAGCTCACCATATTTTCCTGCCTTCTTGCTCTTCCATGTTGACCCGACAACTTGACCTCTTGTTGACATTCTTTTTATGCAGGTGGCAATGCTGGACATCAGGTATAATCTAATGCCGTGGTAACATCCATGCTATTGGAAATTGACAAATTGCCATAGGCTCGCGACTGTCCCTCCAAAGGCCCTGCTAAGTGGTACGATAGTGTAGAAGTCTGAACATTGCATCATTATACTAACCACTAGACATAGCTACAACTGCGGAGGTATGCTTTTGACCAAATGTATGCTATACTAGTTGACCATATGCTGACTCCAGCCTAGGCGAGGGCCACATGAGTGAGTGAATGAGATATCCTTTTCTACATCAAACAGATGCACTAACTGCTTCTGCAGGCCGTGACTGCTCAGAGCCCTTGAAGGACAATAAGTCTTGCTATAAGTGCGGTCAAGTTGGTCACATTTCCCGCGATTGCCCTCTTGGAGGTGGTGTCGGGGGTGGCCAAGCAACTGAGTGCTACAAGGTATAACGACTTATCAGCAGCTAGCCATGTTGGAAAGGAAGAAGGCTAACATTTTCGAAGTGTGGAGAAAGAGGCCACATTGCCCGAAACTGCCCTAAGGCCGGCGGTTCCTATGGCGGCTCTTTCGGAGGCGGCTTCGGTGGTGCTGGCGGTGCTGGCAAAACTTGCTACTCTTGTGGCGGCTACGGCCACATGTCCAGTAAGGATTTCCGATGCATAGCACGAAACTCTTCTAATCTATTTCTGACAAAATTCATAGGAGAGTGCGTCAACGGCATGAAGTGCTACAACTGCGGCGAGTCTGGCCACTACTCCCGTGACTGCCCTAAGGAATCGTCCGGTGGTGAGAAAATCTGCTACAAGTGCCAGCAGGGTGGTCATGTTCAGTCCGCGTGCCCTAACTAGGGACATTTCAAAAACTTACGCATGGTGGCCTTGGGATACTTCCACTGCCTCACTGAACAGAAGGAATTTGGTGTGGCAGCTCCATGATACCCATGACGAATATGCTTTGTTTTCGTTACACGTGTTTTTAACAACATTCATGCAAAAGGCTATTTCACCTACTCATCTCCTTTGTCGTTTGGGGCTCTCGTATTGCAAGCAACCCAAAAAGTTCTGTCTTTGGCAACTTTCGGTTTTTATGTATAGGATCTGGTTCACCAGCATTTTTCGGGTGGTCTCTACATTTCCACAACTTTGTGTTGAGGCACACCAGGAACCTGGTTTGCCTGGCAATCACGGCGTTGGCTCTTCACCACAGAAGTGAAATTGGAACCTCATTATGAGGAATTATTGGTTTTTTTTTTCGTACTCTCCTACCATAAATGGCACGATTAGCATCGGGGAAACAAGGGAACAAGCCTCTAGTGATGAGGGGTCTTAGTTGACGTCTCTAGACAATGATATTTGCATTTCGTTCCACGAGAGTGTTGCATGGACGAAGGATTTGAAAATGTTGACGCTCCTCAATCTGGGTTTATAATAATGCGCGGCCTTGACCTCCCTTGCGATCGCTTCTTTTATATGTAATTATATGCTATGTTCGCAAAATTGGGAAATGAAGAGATCGAATACGTATCATGGCAGCTGCACGTAAGGCATGTACTCGAATAGTAAACTGTCAGGTTTAAGTGCACTGATGCCAACGACTTCCATAGGGTATCACATGGCGACAAGCGCAAACATGACTTACACGTTGAAATGTTTAAAATACAGCAAGACTTATATTCCTCTTCTTTAATTATAAAGGATAAACCCTAAAACACGAGATTCAACAAGGCGCTCAGACACAGTACAGTACAATGCAAAGCCAGCTCATATACATATTACAGCATTGCTTTCGGAAAGTTCTTGACGGCCTGCTGAACACCCAAATCGGCAAGAATGTCTTCTGCACCTCCCAAAATCGAATCAAACGTAAACATTGGATGGAACCATTCGATGTGCTTGTCCATTCCAGTCTGCGTGAGACCCCTGCCTCCCCAGGTCTGGATGGACTCATCGGCAATGTCGTGAGCGGCACGGGTGAGGCTCATCTTGAGAAGACCAATGGGGCCGGCGAAGTGCTGGGCTTGTAGTTTGTAGGGCATGTGGCGTATTTGGTACGTAATGGTTAGAGCCATGACTGATTTGGCCTCTACGAGAGCAATTATTTTGGCAAGTCTGGGACGCGAGAAAAAAGGGGGCAGAGAAAGGAAGGAAGGGAAGAAAATTTGGGGTTTTAGTACGAAAGTTGCTTGTAATTGGGAGTGGAAGGTTTGGAAGGGGGGGGGGGGGGGGTAT
>SRPZ01000258.1:0-41689 GCA_018360255.1 Claviceps maximensis
AAAAAAAAAAAAAAAAAAAAAAAAAAAAGGGAGGTAAAAGGATGAGAAATTGCCATGTTTTCCCCTCGTAATTTTGTCATCATCTCATTCTCACATAAACGCCATCTATCTCGTTTACATACTGTTTAAAAAAAAACACCAATCTCCGTATACAACCGTTATACATGATTACAAAAACGGACACCACCCAATGTACATGGCTGCCAAGTTTCGCGCATCCACAGCCTGCTTAATCAACTCCTCCACCTGACCCTCCACACTCAGCGGAATACTCTCGTTCGGCAATAGTCCTCGCACTTTTCTTTTGATGCTATCTACCACGCTCTGTGGCTGTAGTCTCACCACCCCGGCATGGTGATCGCTCCTTCTCGACGTCCTCTTTTCCTTTTGCAGATCCAATGTCGGATCGTAGATAAAGGCCTCGAGGATCGTCATGAGCGTTTCTTCTTGCTGGCGGAGGATGCTCAACGTCAACTCCGACGATTTTCGAAACGGGCCCTCGTAGCCATAGATGCCCATGGCCGCAACCATGTTGTGTGTAAGGCGGAAGGGTACCCGCTCGGGCTTGGCAAACGTGAGGCCCTTGTCGAAGAGACAGTTGAAGTCGACGTGGAAGATGCCGCCGTTGCCTTCTTCCAGGTTCACGTTTTCGCCGTGGCGGTCGCCCAGACCCAGAATAGTGCCGACCATGGACATGACGGCGCAGGAACGCGTGTACTTGAGCCGCGCGTCAAACCATGCCGACGGGTTGGGGAACTGCTGGATGAACCACAGCGGGAGCAGGGGGGGGAAGCGTCCGAGCACATCGTCTGTAAAGATGTGGATTTTGCTTTCGGACGCGCACGCATCGTCCATCAACTGTTTCAGCAGGTTGTAGTCAGGATAGATCTTTTGCGACGTATACAGACTCAGCAGGATGTCTCTCATCGTCTTGATGCCCGGTACCCATTCGATGATGCCGCACTCCTCGTTCAGCGGCACGACTGCATAGGTTCGGATGTACAGTTGTCGCCGGCTTGACTCGGCGTCTCGTTTCAGCGACCGGTTGATGATGCCGTTGAATTCCATGAGCCGTTGGTCTGTCCGGAGGTCGTCCTTGGGCTTGATCAGCAGCATGTAGCTTTTGCCATCTGACCCTCGCGCCGTCAGCCGTCTCGGCTTCGCAAGAGAACTCAGCACGAGCACATCGTCCAAGAAGCAGTCAATCGTCACCACATCCCGGGAAAACGCCTTGTGTTTCCTCACATGTTCCGAGACGGCCGGTAGCGTCGCCGTCAGGCAGCTTTCCACCGGCACCACCAGAGGACATGGTGCGCACTTGTGCAGGAAGCGCAGGTCGCGCGAGAGGCTGGCATGCACAGTCTTATTACCAGGAAAGTCACCATTTTGGCAGGCCAGGAGAAGTTGTTCCGCCAGCTTCTCGCCCGCCCTGATGAGATACTTGAGATCATGCGATGTGCCCTCCACTTTGCCGGGTATAAGTCGGAGAGCTTGTAGGATTTGTGTTCCTCGAATTTTCCGCTCAGAGACTTGCTTCGTCGTCATGATGCCAATCAGGCTCCACAAGGCCTGCCGCGGGTGATATTCAACAACCTTGATGATGATCTTGATTAGGCAGTCAAAGACGTCCGCATTTGGATGAGCAATCCTAGCCACGATTTGAGGCAATGCTGTGTAGAATATGTACGCCGGTATACGGGCAATGTACTTTTTCAAGAACTCATGTAGCATTCTGAGCTGCTCGACTCGTCGTTTCAGCAATTCTCGCGAAAGCAAGGATTTGCCTTCTGGTGGCTTATCCAATTGAGCACCGAGGTCCAGCCACAGAGTCAGGATTCTTGGCAGCGTCTGATACAAGTACTTCGTTCCAGAGTTGAGAGATCGCATGTAGTTCTCGATGACTAGTCGGGCAATCTCTCCAGTGACAAAATTGTCGCTTTGATCGTCGGCTTTGAGAGGCTTCTCAGACTCAAGAATTTTCTTGTAATGCCGCCCAAGAAAATAATGCCCCTTTTCCCAAGTCGAATACGTCTTGGGCGGTTGCTGATATTTTTCTCGAAGCGCTCCGGCGTGAGATTGTCCTGCGGCGTCTAGCCACTTGGCGAGTAACAATTGTGCTCTGGCGGTCAGTAACTTTTGCTGACCACTCAGCTTGGTCGTACTCGTACTCAAGGGCGTCCCCGTCTGTGTCATGAACTTGTTTTGCTCGATGGCTCCTTGCAACATCTGGATGGCCTTTCGGTGATGATTTTCTCTCCACAGCAATTTTGCGTTTTCAATCGTGGCCGCGTCATCGCCCAAATTCGACGCGTGCAAAACTGCATTGAACGACTGATGAAGCGAATTTGTTTTGCGGGCAAGTCTCGCACTCGACAACCAGAGTCTAGAGATATCCAAGTCGTTGAATTTTGGCCTATTTGTTTTTTAGTTTTTAGTTTTTAATTCCAGTTTTTGGCAGCTCGTTGGCAGTGAAAAATGACATGAGCCAGTCAGACGGACTAATTCACACCGTTTTAAAACACGACCCAAGGGGAAAGGGGATAAGGATACCTTGAAAGCTCCATAGCAGCACGTCTGACACCAAGCAGATACTGTTTGTCTCCAAATCGTCCACCTATCATCTCAAGCCTTCCATCCAACAAAGCCATGGTTCTTTGTCGGCCACGTTCGCCGTCGGTAGCAACAATAGCTTCCAAGTCCGTGAGTAGATGGCACTTTAATAAGAGATCATGCGCTGCATGGAGCGATGCGGTACCTGAAGCCGTCATCGAAGAGGCTATCTTGTCTTGCATGCCTCGCACTTGTTTCTGAAAGGTCTCCGCAGAGCTCTTTTGATGCAGCAAGTTGAACAAGGTAGCAACAGACATGTTAAAGTCTTGAAGAAGGTTGCCTTGATATCTGTCAATAAACCTGGCGAGACTATCCCATCGACTTGTCGTCCACGCAGCTTCAACGGCAAATGGCATCACTCTGCTGTCAGTCAAAGGATCCGGCTGCATGCCTTCAACATGGTTGAACAGCATGTCATGCTGTCCAGCCTGCTTGAGACAATCTAGCAAATCGACTCGTACATCAGAGTTTCCCGGATTCTCCGCAAGCTGTATCTCATACCAGGTCTGAGCAGCGGACCACCTTCCAGCCTTTTTATGACTCAGAATTTGCTGGTTGACGTCCAGGGCTTGTAGCTGCGATGATATACCCTCCAAGCCATCTGGCTCATCAATGTTGGCGTAAATGTTCTGCAGTCTTTCCAGCAGGCGGTTTCGATCTCCTGGCTCTCGCTTTTGGTGCTCCATTTTCTGAGCATGATGCTCCAGGTGAAACAGAGCTCGGGCATACTCATTACAGTCAGTTGCGCGTTGTGAAATGAGCTCCGCCGGTATGCGATCCAGAAAGCCCTGTACTCGTGCTACATTTTCTTTACCTTCTGCAGACAATCGTCCGACAGCCCGCTTCGCTTGAATCCATCTCATGGCGTAGTCGACACAACGGAAAACAACGTGGCAGAACCGCTTCATCTCCTCCCGTTCCATGTGTGAAGAAGTATGGCTGACAGGCTCGTATACCAAAACTCCAAGCAGCTCGTTGATGATTCGATCCTTGTCTTTTTTGCTGCTCTTGGGACCAAGCCAAATATGCAACACCAAATATGGAAGAAGAAATTCAGCCATTGACAGGTCTTTGACCCGGATAACACGCTTCAGAGGCTCAAACAGCATCGAGCCAAACGAGTTCTGTCCGTTTTCCAGCATATCCAGCACAAACGAGCGCAACCAATTCCCATAAGGTTTGCCGGGGCGAAATATCGGATATTCCACATTCACAGGCTGCATGGGCGCAACCACGTAACGAGAACTTAGAAATGGCTGCAGCACTCCGCGAACATTTTCAGGTATTGCAATCCATTTCCTGTAGACGCCGAGCATCTCCGTGTTCTTCTCAGCACATGCGGCTCCAATATCGCATCTGGCTAGCAAGGTTTGCATGGCATAAGATAGAAATCCTTGAAGCTTTGTGTCTGTTGCCGATAAGAAGGACGGCACCAGGACTTCCTGCAACAAAAACAATCCGAAGTCTGTCATCTCGTCCATATTTTCAAAGTTGTTCAAAACCACAATAGACCGTTGTTCTCTGACGGCTTCAATCTGATTCGAGTCCAAGCACCCGATAAGTCCCATGCTTTGGACACACAGGCGAGCGATGTCCATTTGTAGTCCGTTGTATCGACACGCGCAGTCCAGCAGTGACCGTAATAAGGTGGTTATTGCACTGTCAGGCCTTTGGCTAACCGCGGAAGTGTACAAAGCACTTTGGTTTTCTTTCAGATATGGCACAAGCTCTGTCAGGGCCTGGTGAACCACACCCGAGTTGTCGTGAGCAACTCTTTCCGCAAAAACCTCGAGTGTCTCCTCCATGTCCAAAGATGGTCGCATCACTGCAAGCTTCTTTACGACGTCTTTAAGACCTCTGCAGCCCGCGAGTGATGGCAGTCTGCTTATATGTGATTCTACTGCCGCCCCATACTTCTCAAGCAGAGAGAGAAGCATTTGCTTGACAATATCAGCGCTTGCTGGACACAAGGAGTCCCAGTAGCGGCTAACGATGAAGAATGTGGTTTCAAGGAGAGCTTCAATGTCTTCTTCCTCAAAATTGGCAAGCATAGCGGACCAACACGATAGGCTCGCACTGCGCAATGATTCATGGGCTATAGCTGCCAGTAAACAAGCTGAAATCTGCTTTCAATATTAATCAAAGAAATCATGCGCGTCACGTTAGAGGCCAATACAAACCTGTGGCCTTGCTATCCTAGCATGGTGCGTGCACACTTTGATCATCTCTTCCAGCGCGCCGATATTAATTCGTTTCTCCATGACCGAAGTTTGCAGAGAGACTGAGTCGTTTATCACATCTGTAAGTCTGGGCATGAGACCCAAGATGTGAGGCTGCAGAAAGCGACCTATAAGATTTCCTTTCCTGCCCTTTGGTTCTTTGTTCGCGGTGAGAATTGTGTTTGCCACGAAATGCAGTGCACGACGAACCTTGGCATCTCAGGACATCAGTAATTAAGAAGAAGAGAAAGAGCTTGGACGCGAAGCGGTCACAGATTAATTCCATAGAGTAAACTTACTGATGATTTTTTCACTTCATCTGCATTGACTGCCGCCTTGAGAAGCTCCAATGTAGTGACGACTGGTTCTGTTTGAAACATCTCCAGAAGTGAGACGTTGAGGAAGTTGGGAGATGCTTGGTCTAGGCGAGACTTCGTAAATTCTCCAATGTTGTCAGTGTCTTGAACCAACAGCAACGCAAGTGTTGATGCAAGGTTCTGCGCATCCATGATAAGACCGGATGGATCATTGTCTTGACGAGCTTCCGCAATCCTCTGAATAACATCGTGTTGCTTGTCGAGGACTAACCAGGGCAATGCATGCGTCTGTATCAAAAGCAAGAGCTCATTAACTGATATTTGCAATAGCTCTGCAATGGCACGACTCCTCTGCGGTCTTTGGATCATATCTTTAGTCGCCATATAGGCAAGACTCTTCCAGAATGGTTCGAATAGCCGTCTTGGGGTTGTGTTGCGAGCCTCTGCCAGGTTCAGAAGCTCATTAAATGCGAAAGCTGACACTATATTATTGTTGTTTCCTAGAAAGTCAACCAACTGGATGAGCACTAGATTGAGTTCTTCCTCACAGACCATTCGGCCAATCTGACCCCAGGTCATGATACTCGTTTCCACCAAGTATGGTTTGTCATTCTCTCGCCCAGATGATGATTTTAGTAGAGCAATGGTATTTTGTCGGTTTCGAGCCGTCAGCTCGTACAACTCATGCCATCCTGGACCGACTGGTTTCGGTCGGACGAATTCACCAAGAGTTCGTCCGGCGGCTATCCGTAGCTCCCTGATTGAGCTATTCAGAGCCTGCAGACACCATTGTCCGGGGCCAGAAGTCTCTAAAGTTAAGAATGTCGGATCTTCGCAGTGCACTACGATTCTTTTCAGAGATATCATTGCAGCAACCCTCATTTGTCTTGATTCCGTAAAGGAAGATAATTGGATCAGCTTTGAAAAGACGGACCGACTGGCAGTCTTGCTCACGTGAGGATATAGACTAGCACTCGTCTCGCAAGCAAAATCGCAGACGGGACACAAATCTTTCTTCTCTGCGTCTGTCCGCACTTCTTCTCGTTTGTCATATGTGCAAGATATCTTAGCTAGTAGATCTAGTGCAAGACACTGGCTACTGCTGGAACTTTTGGTGAAGTTTTCTCTGCCAACGCTAGTTAGGAAAATGACAATCGAGTTTTTGTGTAGACTTTGCTCACAGAACCATCTCCTCTCGGATAGTTACACAATCAATGTCCTTGTCCCATTTCAAGTCCAGTGTGTCGTAGAGAGCCCTGATTATATTGGCCAGTGATTCTGAGTGTAGCGAATCTGAGTACGGCTCCGTTACTTTTCGTCTCTTTCGAATACTATCGACATGAAGACTTTGACTAAAACTCAAGTGAAGACTCTCAACTGACTTCCGAACTTCCTCGTCTTGGAAGTGTGACGGGTGAGACTCATGGTCCAACGGCCGCCCGGATGAAGCATAAATTGTTTGACGCAATAGGTTTGCACATAGCTACAGAAAAAAAAACAGTTAGCTTTGAGGTATGAATGTTTTCTTGAGTGGGTGTGTCTATTTATACTTGCCCAGACATCAGTACCATTTCCGATGGCTGGGTGTTGAGACGAAAGTAACGATATTTCTTGTAAAAGTTTTGAAGCCGCCATTCTTCCTATAGAGTATGATCTCAACGCCGCACCAGCTATTTCGACAAGTGCCTGGCAATACACGCGCCGTGCCTTCCTACTCTCGTCGCTGCTTTGCACCAGGTCATCGGGGAAGGAAACCATCTCAGTGCAAAGCAAGATCAGAAGAGCATGTGATTTGTTTTTGAACTTTGATGCAAGATCATTGCCTTGCTCCATGCTGCGGGAAATCTCCAAAATAGTCTCGATGATGGCAATGGGTGAGCTGGGATCGTCAACATGCCAGCGTTTTTGCGCGTTTCGCAAATCGAGCCACGCATCCAACAGCCAAGTCATCGGCTTTGGAAAAACAGCCATACTACAAGAGGTCGAACCCTGACACACTATCGGATATGCAATCACCTTTGCCAAGCTTGATATTTGTCGGACTGCCTGCGACGAAGAAGAAATTTTGTATAGCAGCCCCCTGCCATTCACGACTAGTCCGTCCAGAATCTGCCCTAGGGCGAATTGAGATGGAAGATAAATCGACGGAAAGGCCTTCAAATCATTTGGATTGAGCGCCGGATTCTGCAGTTCATCAATGGCAGCTATATGGATCAAATTAGAAAGAACACTGTGGCGCGGTGCGCAAGAGCGTGGCTTCTTCTTACCAACAACGCAAGTTCGCAGATATAAAACGAAAGACGGGCCCATCGACCAAAGTTCGTCTGTTCGTGCTATCGTAAGGAAGAGGTATTGCAGAAACCCCTCTATGGAGCCTTCAAGTTCGCGGAATAGGTCAAGTCCAAGAAACCTAAGCAGATATGGCAGCAGCCACACCCAGAGTGGTTCCTCACCTCTGTAGACCAATGCTTTCGAAGCAGACTTGTACGTGAGAACAGAGGGTGTTTCTTTGATAGTGAATCTTAAAAAGTTGATGGCCTTGATGAGTTCAGCGTGAATATGTGCTCTGTTCACGAATGGGTCGTCCAACTTAATACCATCCAGAGCCACACGGCAGTACACGTATATGAGCATGTGATTGTGTTCAACCCGATCAGCTTGCGAGACAAGAACCTCTGGGTGGTCTTTTACTTTTTGTATTAATGTAAAAAGGCCTTTGAGTTCATTGTTCTCGTCTGATCGAGAGGATCTTGCAGAAGTTGAGATATTCTCAACGAGCTGCGCGGCCAGAGTTGATGGTGGTAGTCCATCTCCCGGATGGCCGTAGCCACTATATCGGGCGAGCGAAGCCGCATTACCGCGGTGATTATGTGCCATCGCTTAACTGGCATTGTATGCCGGCGACATCTGAGAAAATTTCCACAGGTGGTTGCATGGGAATGTTGGCTTGCAGGGTGCGACCGTCCTGGAGTCCTGACTTCTGTCGGAAACACGATTGCACAGACGAGACGAAACAGGACGTGACTGACGCGAGCTCACGTGACCAGCTTTTGATCGAACTGGCCCAAATTAAAGTGAAAGCTGTGATTTTTCATCAAATCAAGCCAAGCATCGAAATCGTATACAATTATGTCTTTTCGTTCATATATCACAATGCTACATCATAAAAATGAAGGACCCGCCTTTTTGAGTCTTAAAACCAAATTCCGACCTCGTTTCCGTACAACTTTTCGGTCGTCACCAAGAACCACCATTAGAAAAGCACGCCTTACAAACGCCAATGTACAACAAGTTGAGCTCCTTTTACTCCTTGTTTAGATAAATCCCTTTGTCAGGCTCGGTGACCTGTCAATACTGCTTGTTCTATGAATATCGGAGCTTTCGAGCCGATTGCGTATACTTCCTACAACCGAGCCCTTTTCCGATCGAAGTCCCTTCCAACCCTCGAGCTCTTTTTCTAAGCGGAGCGCTTTCTCCTTCTCTTCCCGAAGTTCTCGTTCTGCGCGCCTAGCTGATAGTTGTGTCGTGGACTCTGAAGCTTGAAGTTCGTCAATCGTTTGTAACAGCTTGTCAACCTTGTCACGCATCCGGGTCACATCCTCAGTCAGTTGTGTGTTTTGCTTCTCTTTGCGTTCAATCTGTGTCTGGAGATCCTTCACGGCTCGATCTATGTTTCTATTCGACCGTTGTGATTTCGATCGCTCTGTTTCATGATCTTCGAGTTGTGATTCAAGCTGTAACCGCGAATCAGTATTTGGTTGGTTTCTGATGGCATAGGCAAGATAATGGAAGACTCACCTCTTGGATACGTTTGTGGAGGAACTTGATGTCCTGGCTAGGGGTTGAAAAGCCCTTGGTCTCGAAATCGACCAGCTTGAGCTGAGCTTCATTCAGGCTTTTCTCGAGAGTAGCCTTCTTCTTTTGAAGTTCTGTGCTTGCCTCGCGTTCCGCTGCGATTTCTTTTTGAACGTCAGACACCAAGGCTTCGGCCCGTCTCATTTTCTCAACAGCCGCGGCGGCAACATCCTCCTGTTGGGCGAGGCTGGACTTGAGATCCAATACCTCCTTATCCATGGCCGCAGCATCTCTTAGGGATGGATTCTCGCCCTTGACCAGCTCTTCCAAGCCATTCTTCGCCTCTTCGAGACGAGCTTCAATACTGCGCTTCTCTCTCAGAAGTAGATCACGCTCGGATGTGATCTCATCGACAGACGATCGCAAGGCTCGCACCTGAGATAGAAGTGACACGACCTTGCCTTGCGCTTCATTATGTGCTGACACAGCTTCGTCTCGAGAAGAAGCAACGTCAGCAAGTGTAGACTCTAGACGCGACTTTTCTTTGGCCCAAGTCGAGCTGTTCAAGACCTCATCATCCCATTTAGAACGGAGTTCATCAAGCTCTTCACGAAGTCGTGCAATTTCTGCTTGTTTATAGAGCTTTTCTTCGCGAGCCAGATCGAGTTCCTTGGTCAATGTAGTAAACTCTGCCTGGTATTTCTTTCGAGTCTGCTCCATACTTGATTCCTTGTCCTCAATATCCATGGCACGCTGGCTTCGATAATCCTCAAGCTCATGCTGCAGACGTTTCTTAGCTTGAGTAATCGATTCGAGATCTGTAGAAATATCTTCAACGCGTTCCTCCAGACGTTGATTCTGACGTTGCAAGTCTTCTATCATAGAATCTGTTTTTTGACGCTCTGCCATGACCTCGCTACACATGTCTTCTGACTCTTTTGCTTGCGACTTGGCAAACTGCTCGGCGCGACTCGCTTTGAGTACTGCAATCTCGGCTTGCTCAAGCTTGCTAAAGTACTCGTCCGCTCGACACTTATAAGTCTCGAGGCCGGCCGTCACGTCGGCGAGTTTCGATGTTTCTCCATCGAGTCGAATTTGAAGCTCAGTGTACTCTTGTAGTAGCTGGCGACGACTCTGCGCCTCTTGTTCCCGGGCCATTGTCATTTCCTGCAGGTCCGACTTGGAATCACGAAGTTCAACTTCCAACTTGGCTCTTTCATGGCGCATCTTGTCGAAATGAGACTTGACGTCAGTCAGCTCGGCGACGGCATCTTTGTGGCTATGCAACAGAGCGCGACGTGATTCTTCCTGGCTATTGAAAACATCAAGAATTTCCTCATGAGATCTTGCTTGAATATCCCTCAACGAAAGCTCGCCAGTGCGGATGTTCCTTTCCAAAGCCGAAACCTTCTTGCTTGAGTCATCGAGCATATCCTGCAGCCTGCTGTTGGCCTTTTCCAGCTTTTGCATGCGTATCACAGAAGGGCTATCGTCGGCGGAGACATTTGGCAAAGAAGCACCTCGGTCAAGCTGACTTTGAAGATGGCGATTTTGCATCTGCGAGATTTGAAGCTGGTTTTGAAGCTCTTCAACTTCGGCCTTCAAGTCCATGCGATTATTGACAGCGAATGAGTCTACTGTCTTATCCGACTTGCCAGTGTCATGCAACTCGACAATGTCTTGACTGCCTTTCTTTGGCGTCGTGGTGCTGGAAAATCGGCTCGCAACGATCTTAGCACCTCGTCGCTGAGTCGGTGAGCCATTGAAGGGCGCTTCGTTCAGATGGATCTCGTCCAGTTTTAATCGGCTTGGGCTTTCATGTCGCGCCGCAGCGCGAAGCTCTACAAGCTGACTCTCTGCGTTGGCTCTGGCAGCCGACTGAACGCGAAGATTCTGTTGCAGCTCTTCCATTTTCCGCGCCAAATCGAAGTTCTTAATAAGTGCTCTTTGATTGCTGTCTTCTGATGGCGGCGGTATAAGGACGTCCGGATCAACAGTTTTCAGTGCATTGAGCATCTGCGACCGCAGGTCCTGTAATTCCTGGTTCCTCGCATCTAAAGTAGCCTGCAAGGTACGAATCGTTGCTTGGGACTGCGTGCGCAATTGTTTCTCGGATTCAATTGTTCTGTTGGCCTCAGCAAGCTTGACGGTGAAATTTGAAGAAGCCTTTTCCGCGTTTCTGCTCGCTTGAACTTCTCTAGCTACTTCATGACTGACATCCTCGAGGTTGAGCTGCAGTTTTTCCGTCTTTTTCTCCAGAGTTGCGACTGCAACCTGAGCCTCGCCAAGTTGTTTATTTAAGTTGGCGTTCTGTTCTTCCAGTCTGGATTTCTCCTTTTGCAAGCTAGTAATTTGTCCGCGCGATGCTTCATTGGCCCTAGAAGTCGATCTCGCAATTTCAAGCCCCTTTTGCTGTAATTTGTTCAGGAGTGATTTGTTATCATTCTCCGAAGCTGCGAGCCGACTCTTGACCGTGGTGAGCTCTCGCTCCATCCTTTCCTTGACTTGATCATTCTTCAAGCCAAATTCACCAGATGACGCGATCAATTTGTTGAGATCTTCGATTTGATGGTTCAGTTTGATGCATTCGTCTTCAAACCATCTTAGGCGATCATGAGCAGCATCCAGGTCTTTTCGTAGACTGTCTTCCCTTTCTCTGGCCATCTTTGAGGCTTGGCGTTCTCCAGATATCTCGGCTTGCAGGCGGGCTTCCTCGGCCTGCTGTTTCTCGCATCGAAGTCTTCGTATCTCATCCCGGGCCTCGTCTCGCTCTTTCTCTACGGCTGTGCGAGCCTCCATCGTCCTTCTCAGTGTATCCTGTTGGACGTAGAGCTCCTTTTCAATGACGATCTTGGACTCATTCAAAGTATCATACTCCTCCTTAAGAGATTGGTACTTGTGTTCGCCCAATAACAAAACATCATCTCGAGACTGACGTTCTCTGCTCAAGTCCATTTGAGCGTTATAGAGCTCCTCCTTGAGATCCTTGATTTGTGCTTCAAGGAGTGATCGATTCTCGTCTGCTTGTGCATCATCGGACAGTCGAGCAGCGAGTAGAGACTTGGCTTCATTAGCTTCGCGTTCGAGTTGAGACTGCTTTGATCTCATGGCATCCAACTCAGCCTTAACGTCACGGGATTTGCTCAAGATCTTGTTCTTCTCTTCCAACAAGGCCTTCTTCTGATCTTCCAAAGTGCGGCGCTCCGTCTCGAACTTTCGTTTGTCACTTCGAAGCAGAGCTAGTTCACTTTCTTTGCTTCTCACAAGATCTTCGTAGTCTGTCGAAGTCTTTGAAAGCTGAGAAAGCTGCTGCTTGACATCCTTGTTCTCCTTGCTTAGTCGAGTCTCCAGCAGTTTGGCAGCGTCCACTTGCTTTTGGGCGTCGAGAAGTTGGACTTGGTGATCCTGGTCAATTCGAAGCAGCTTGGCCTCCAAATCTTGCGCTTTTCGATCCTTTATACTCAACTGGCTTTGAAGTACCTTTATTTCGTCAGCAAGAGCAGCTTCTTGCTCACTTCGTTGGGATTGCTTCTGGGAAATTTCTTTTACAGCCTCTTCAAGCTCTAATGATTTTTCCGACAGCTTGATTTTTTCTTCTTCCAGCTTTGCAATCAACAACGCTGCCTGTTCGAGCTGGAGTCTCAACTTCTCGACATCCTCTTCTGCTCGACGTTTGGCTTCCATGAGGTCATCCAGCTGATCTTCAAGCCTCTCCTGGTCGTCAATAGCGCCAGCAAGCTTCTCTTCAAGCTCCGCTTCGCGATTTTGAAGGCGCTTGAAAATCTCTTCTTTGTCTAAGGCGAGAGCTCGCTCGCTCTCCAGAGTTTGCTGAATGCGCAGCATCTGAGAATGGGTATTGCGACGGTCGTCCTCCAGTCTCTCACGATGTTCAAAATCAATCCGCATCTTTTCATTCAGTTCCTTAATCAGGAGATCTCTTTTCTTTACTTCAGTAGCAGTACGAGTGGCTCCTAGTAAGGGCTTCATCTTCACGATAAGCTGCCACCAAGGGTTTTCAACAAGATCCAGGTATACATTGAAGTTTCTCTGAATGATCCTAGTGGCTTCTGTTCGAAAAAGTCTTTTGTATGCTGCCCGCCTTTGGGTGAAGCCTCTGGCTATCGATTGGAATCGAGCCATTATTTTTGTGATTAAAGCATCACGTTGCTCCTCGAGCTCTGCCAAAACGCCCGCCCGGAAGAAAACCTTCGTAATGCCCACACGATACAGTGTTTTGTCCAAGCCGAGTTTGTCCAACATGATACTCGCAGCTGTCTGACCTTCGAGATATCCAGTCGGCATGTTTGAGCAAAGCACCTCATATCGCTGACGAAACTCGGTGAAGGGAAGTCTGTTTGGGAAGCCTGTTCGCGCTATTCGAATTCCTTCCAGGACACCATTGCAGCGCAGCTGATCGAGTACAAGAAGGTTGTTGAATTGCTTGGGCCGTTTCTTGTGGTTGGGAAGAATACATCGAACAAAATGAGGGTGCGTCGAATGAAGCTGACTCATAAGGCTATGCAGTTGTTCCTTGTGTCTCTGAGCAACGGTACGGAAAAGTCCCTTCTTCACTCGACTTCGACTCCCTCCATGTTCCTCATCTGTGTCAGCACAGTCGGCAAACAACTCGCTGACGTGTTGATTGGACGAGGAAGCAAGGAGTCGTGTGATATTATCATTCAGTGGATCCTTATTCTTTTCGAGCCAACCCTCTGTGGAGTATTCGACTTCAGCAGCATAATGTGTGAGAAGGAATCCTTGACCAAGGCGGGAAGGCCGATATTTTGCTGACTTCTTGTCCCATAAGGAATGCAGTTTCTCGGTGAAAGACTTGTCTGTGGCTTTTGGCATGACGCAATCTTCGTCGAGACAGGAGAAGATGCCAATCGGATTAGGCAGTTCAATCAGATCGATGGTTGGCTGCAAATCTCGGCCAAAATCTATGAACTGCCATTCTATTTGCTCTCGAGCGTACTCCTCCTGCTCAAGGACGAACATGTGGTGATTAAAGAACTGCTGAAGCTTTTCATTGGTGTAATTGATACATAGCTGTTCAAAGCTATTTTCTTCGAAAATTTCGAACCCGGCAATATCCAGGACCCCAATAAAATAAGAGTCGTCAAGCCCCTTACCGGACCTATCAAGCTTTCGGTTGATACGAGAGACAAGATCACCAAAGCAACGTTCGTAAATACCCTTTGAAAGAGCATCCAGACTCAGGCGGACTTGTTCCGGTGTTTGGACCTTCTCAACCCATTCCTTTCCAGCTTTCACTTTGGGGTGAAGGAGGCCTTGGATAAAGGGCTCTAAGGAAACGCCGAGGAGCTTGCATACAATCGCAGCCTGTTGCTTTGATTCAGGAGCCAGCCGTGCCTGGTCGGCAGTCCGACTTTCTTTAACAACTTCTATATTGCCCAGATGAAGTACTGCTGCGATAGTGCGGAAAATGGAGAGTTGTTCTTCATCAGAGAACCCCATGACATCAAAAGCTTCCATGAGAGAGTCCCATTCTTCCTTATCGGAGACACCCACAATACTGTCGTGACCGTTTCTCGTGTAGGCGAAACTCTGAGTGTCTAGACCGTCCAAAAGTAGTTCTGATTTCATTTGAACATTCGCTCCTTTTAGAAGCTGATAAAAAACATGGTAATTGCGCTCGTGCGGGTTGATTCGTACGACTCGTGACTTTTCGAGGAGATACCAGTTGATGAAGGCGCCAGCAATAGCGCCGTTTCTGTTGAATTCAATGCGAATGAATTTTCCGAATCGAGAAGAGTTGTGATTGCGGACAGTCTGAGCATTTCCGAAAGCTTCTAGAATCGGGTTTGCTCGAAGGATTTGCTGCGAGAGATTGGTATGCTGAGATCGGCTTCGAGGAGCTACTTCTGACGATGCAACAGCTGCAAGATACTGAATGACTTTCTTCGTATTTTCGGTTTTACCAGCACCAGATTCGCCTGTCACCAAAATACTTTGATTTCTGCCTTCTTCAACCAGATTACGAAATGCTTCATCAGCCACGGCAAAAATGTGAGGCTTTGTGTCTTCCCGACTTCGTCCTTTATACATATTTATGTACTCATTGGTGTAAATCGGTAAGGGACAGTATGGGTTTACCGTCACTAGGAAAAGTCCCGAGTACGTGTATATCAGATCTGATTGATATCTCGTCTGGAGATTGTGTACAACCGAGGCCTCGTTCAAATGGGTCAGTTCGGCCATATCGTTGGCCTTGTCGAATTTCGCAGGGTTGACTTTGTCGACATTCTCGGTATCGAATTCTCGTTGCTATAAAACATCATCAGCCGCCGTAATGGTGAAAGTCGATATGCGAGCAACTGACTGTTCCATCGTCCGTCTGGACCAAGATTCGATTGCTTCCCAGCTCTTCAATAACCCAGCCCTTCACAAATGCATTCTGGGGATCTTGAAGCCACACGTATCTTTTACCAGAAAAATCGTTTTCACCTTCAATGCCCTCCACAACATTGAGCTCGCGCCTCATCTCATCTGACTTAATGAACGAGGGTGCGAAGGTACTTGAGGTTGGCGTTCCATTTCTAGAATCGTTTCTATAATGGCGCACGGCACTTCCAGGCGCAGTGAGTGTGGCTCCAAACAAGGTGGTCGAATGTGATCGGCTGTGAGAAGTTGGTGTGGACGCGGTAGCGACGGGTGATGAAAAGAGAGCGGACTTGGGTCTGCTGGAATTGGGAGGAGCTGGTGAAGGCGAGGCCGATCCTGTTCGAACGAAGGGATTTCCGCGGCGCTGTGCCGAGCCATTCGAATTAAAAGCCATGACTGTAGCTGGTTGCGAGCATCAACCGCGGCTTTGTTGATGCGCTACGGTGACAGTTGGTGACCCAAGCTCGTCATGTGTGTAAGAAAAGGCGGACGTAATCGTACAGAAAGACGGTAAAGTAAACTGCTTTTCCACGTGCAATGCGTCGAATAGGTAAGATGTAGATGAGAGAAGTACAGGAAGTACCAGCGACTCTTGTTGAGCAGGTACAAACTGCTGAAAGGAAGTAAGGAAGTATGTAGTGACATAAAGAAGCCGTGCTAGCTTATTGTTCGACGTGGGCGAGCGGCAAGCGTGATACGGGTTTAGTGCTTAGTATTGACTGGCACCGCCCTCCGTTGCTGGGGAGCGGGCCCTGCGAAGTAAACACAGAGTGCCCACGTGACTGTCGCGGAAACCGGGCGCACTCAAATACACTAGACCACTTTAGAACTAGCGGCTCGTTTGGCCACCCCGTCTCAGCCCAGATGCAAACGCTCCAAATTCAACCCTCTATCCATCCCATGGTAAATCCTGTTCGCCGAGACTCACCACCACTGGTTGTGCATTCGTCATTTTCCAACAAACTGCGTAAAATCGATTGCGCCACACAGCACGCGCTTGCTTTTTTTCCTTTCCCCCACTTGCGTCACGTTCTATGATGGTCAAATAGGAACCGGCTACCCTCCGAAATCTCATATCTTGCACGTCTCTATACTCGATCTGTCCAGACACCACTAGGCTATTTTGAGATCGCGACATTCCAACATTCCCTGCAAAAAAAGTCGGGCTCTTCTGTAACTGAACTAGTACTCTATTCAACTTCGGGACATTTCGAACCTCAAATGCTATCTTTTAGCAAATATCGAGCAAAATATGAACAAACCAGGATTCGTATTCGCGTCGCCTAATGGCTACAGCTCGTATCAAGATCTTACCAATACCGCGGAGCCTCCGAGAAACGCTGCAATTCACCAACAGATTGGAAAGTCTCGGACATCCTTTGGTGAGCAATATACTGTTGCTCCAAGCTACGGACACAGCGTGATACCCGGTTTGGGTCTGGGAGCAGCAAACACACTGGCACATACCCCCTGGACAGTGTCCAATAAATATGCTGCAAGTTTCCAAGCGCAGTCGCAAGATTCGACCTCGCTTACTCAAACACAGCCGATGGTGCAAAGCCGCCATGCCTCAGTCAAGATCCCTGGCCTCGATGGGGGGCGCGACGATGTCTCCGAGGATGGGGAGGTAAACGAAGACGGTGAAGTGGAGGATGTGTACGAACCCACCGACTTTCATCAACGAACTTCAGCCACGGGACGAACACCAGAGGAAATTTCGACGTCAGTCTCGCACGCACCTGATGACACCTCCCAGCCACTTACCAATGAACGCGACGGTTCATATTCTCCGCATCTGTCGCCTCAGGAACTGCTGCAATCGAGCAAGGTCTTATATAACAATTCTCAACCCGCTTCGCGCATGTCGGCATTCGATACAGAGGAACAGCGATGGCCATATCAGTCTCAACATGATTACCGTCGAGTTTTACAAGAACCAGCGACCGTGTTGCAAAAGCAAAATCAGTCAAGTCACTCCCGGTTAGAGGATGCAAAGAAGCAAGCAAAGGATGCCATTCTTCACTTGTGGCCCTTGGACGTTCGTTTTCATAACTTTCTTGCCGAAGGCATTGACAAGACTCTTCTCAAATCTCTGTTCAAGGACCTGGGTCTCGACACTGATGAGCCATCTCAGACGCATCAAGCAGCTAAAGCTGCGACTCCTGCGACTGTAGCTAGTAAGAATCAGCCATCGGTGACAATGGCTGAAGTAAACCCGCCCGAGGACATTATATCTACGCCAAAGGAAAAATCCGAGTCGCGCAAGGATCGTATAGCGCGTCTTCTAGCGGCAAAGAGTTCAAAACAGAGCGTCTCAACAAATGCTGTAACCCAGTCCCAGAACCCTGTGCCATCAGCGGCTGATCAAACGAATGCGCAGACAGAGACGCAGATACAGGCCGAGGCGCAGACAGGGCCGCTGACAGAGACGCTGACAGAGACGCTGACAGAGACGCACACACAGGTCGAGGCGCAGACACAGGTCGAGGCGCAGGCGCAGTTCGAGACGCCAACACAGACGCAGCCCGAGACGCCCGCAACTAAGAGCGTCAAGTCGTCAATGTCGCAAGTAGAAAAGTCGAAGCTGATTCAGCAGAAGCTAGCTGCGTTGCAAAAAGCGCGCCAAATTCCTCAGAGGCCAAAGGCTGTACAAATTGAAAGCAGTGACTCAGGACAGAACGATTCATGTTTGGGATCGTTGAGATCCGCAAGTGCAGCTGGGCTTCTGGAGTCAATACCAGGGCTGTCCTTGTCTCCTATCAAGAGGACCTCGAGATCTAATGAGGCAACTGCAGAGTCGAGATCAACCCTTCAAGCTGCTGTCTCTCAACAGACCGAACTCTCAACAGTGTTTGATCGAAATCGAGCGTCTCGTCCTTTCTTGATAGACGTCAGCGATGAGGAAGAGGACGAAGGTGAAGAAATGGAAATAGACTCGCCTGATCGAGCCCAAACTTCTCCTAGTATGCTTGGAACGCCAGTACAACACGATACATTGTTAGAAGACTCGTTTGCCCTATCCGAATCAGCCCTGAGTCGTCGGGCTCAAAGTCCTGCAGTAGTGTCTATGCCACTACACAGTGCCAGCAAAAATAAAAGAGGTGATTTGGAGAGCATGAATAAAAAAATTGAGGAAATGAAGCAAAAGATCGCTGAGGCTGAAGCCCGTAAGAAGGCTAAAAACTCTCGACCAGGATCTCCTACTCTTTCCCAGCGCTGCGATAGTTCTCTTGAGGACAACTGCGACGTTGCTCCTCGTCAGATGGCGCCGTTGAAGCCATTATACGGCGAGTTGAGCTTGACGTCAGCACCTAGTCTGAGCCCAAGCCAAAAACGGCGGTCACGCTCTCGGGTTGCTAGTGAACGGTTGCCATTGCTGGAAGCTCGGCGCAGAGAGCAACTCGAGAAGCTTAAGAAACTCCAATCCGAGGTCGCCAGGATCGAGATGGAACTCGAGAAAGATAAGTTGGAGCAGGAGCAGCTGGAGGAAGAAATAATGTGTTCCCACTCAGAGGGGGACGAAGTGCTTATTCCGATGGTAGAAAAAGCTTCGACCTCTGAAGCTCTCCAAACACCTCAGCTTTGCGACAAGATGGACATTACGGAAGAGTCTTCGTTCCCCAAGACTACCAACGAGGGACGACAGATGGCGCTTGTTAAAGAGGAAGCTTCGACCTCTGAAGCTCTCCAAACACCTCAACTTTGCGACAAGATGGACATTGCGGAAGAGTCTTCGTTTCCCAACACTACCAGCGAGGGACAACAGATGGCGCTTGTTGAAGAGGAACAACAAAGCCATATTCCAGGCGAATTGTCGGCTATTGACGTCTCTGTCCCGAATGATGCTACAACTGTCGTAAACAACGAGAGTGGTTGTGCCGTTGCAAGTCTCAGTGCAAGCGGATTGGCAGCAAAAAGTTTTGGCGAGGGTGAAAACGCAGCCAGTGGTGCATCGGCATCAAGCAACATGGACACATCACGATCTGATGGCGCAACAACACTCGTTACGCAAGTGAATGACGAGGACGTCGCAATGGAGGATACCGGTTACTCGGCAGACGAAGATGCAGAAGAGGACTCCGAGGATGACTATGAACCTCCAGGTGTCACCCAATCATCATTAGCTGCTGACGATGAGCCAGTGCTACCAGGCAGGATCTCCTCACCAGCTAAAAACGGTGGTGGTCCTCCAGCAGTCGACAAAGTCAATGCTGAATACGGCTCGCCGCCAGCAAGCAGCGACCCGAATACCAATTCGAATCTCTCTCGGCAGTCGGTTACTGGTGAAATTGCGTTACCCGACATCCCTTCGACGAGTTTTGTTCCTTATGAGACTCCCCTCCAGTATTTTCATGCCTATCGATTCCATCCCTCATACAACCAGTCTGTTGCTGGTGGGTTACGCTCATTAACATACAGCAATAAGATTGATGTGAAAAAGCAGTTGTGTCCTGACGAGCTAGCCGGACGGGGGTGTCCGAGAGGCAGCGATTGCGACTACCAACACTTTGAAACCATACAAGCGCCCGGTAAGTAAATTAGCTCCCTGTATGACTAATTAGAGATACAACACAAGAAGAAACAAAGAAAGAAAGCAAAGAGCGAAGCAGCGTCGCCAGCTCGATCGAGGTGGGCACTGACAGCCCCCACTGGACAGATGATCAGATCCTGCTCCAACTCGGGGCCGCTGAACACTACGATGATCAGCAACGAGACAAGTACATTAGCGGTCTGAAGCAGCTTCTGACCGACTATCGCGCTCGGAAAGTCAAAGACTTTCAGGTCATAAGCCAAGGCATCGTCGACTATAGAGCTCGGTTCCTGGGCGACAACACCAAGATCCTTCCCCTGGGTCACATTACACTTTGATAGCAAACGGGCCCAAGTGTCCAATTATTTTGCAAGAAAGAAAGACAGCAACAGCTGCATTTTTTTTATCCCATCCATTCATCGAATACATTGTAAGCCACACCTAATCAATGACCTTTCAGCCGAAATAAAAGTTTCAATTCTTGGCAACACCTGGCCTTGGGCCATGACGCACAAGAAGATTAAAACAAGGCTCGAATCCTATCATTCCTTTTTTTCTTTCTATCATTTTACGTTATATATGGCGCTCATGGCGGGTTTCGCAAAGATGCACTTGCATCACGCGCTACATGCATCCTATGTGGCGTTATTCTGAGCGACAAGCCTTGACGATACCCTCCGCTCCTTTCCCCAACTCCAAGTCGATGACCATTGATCCTAGCAAATGATCCTTCTGGACCGATATCATTATTTGATATCATCGTGGCTAAAAGAAAAACCATAAATGAGTGTTTTTATTTATCGTCCTTTTTACGTCTACGTAAGTCTCTGCAGTGTGGGCACGTCTCGATTGGCGACGTTCCTGCATTTATCTTGCCAAAGGAAAGAGATGGAAATCCTCTTTTGCTCGGGGACGCGCGTGGAGGTTCCTGAATACCTCGAGCGAGACTCGAGTACTCAGGCAGCATGGCATGGTTCTTAATTTAGGACTGCGAGCGAGGCGTGCGTAGCTTTGTGCCTTGTGTGCTGTGGTTGAAGGACCTGGTTTGGGTTCGCCAGTAGAGATGAAGATATACCTAGGATACCTAGGACTATATATAATATATGTCTATATTTCGGGGCTAGTTGCTTGGTGTTTCACCACGAAGTGTTGCACTTGGTAAAAAAAAATGCACAATTTCCGATTGATTTCGTTATCTGGTGACTTGGCTCATGACTAGATTGACAACCAGCCGCATCGAGAAAACTTGATTAGAGTGTGTATAACGCTGCATTGTGTATAAAAAGAAGTCATGTTGTTGTTGTTGTTGTTGTTGTTGTTTTTCTAAAAAAAAAAGGGGGGTCACTCTGCATGGGTTTATCAACTTTTCATCCATCAGTACGATCTATCAATTTGTGAAACCCAACTAACTACTTCGCAGTAAGTACAAAAGAAAAGCCACGCATAAAAAGGAAGAAAACGAAAAATAATAATAACAAAAATAAAAATAAAACGCCGTGACTATATTCGTGTCATGTCCCAGTTCCAGAGAATTCTGCGCCTCGCTATGAAAAGAAAAGAAAAAAGAAAATAGGAAAACCATGCTTTTTAGTAAAAGAAAGCCCTTCAATACCTATACCGATTGTACATTTACAGACTGTAAAAAGGCTGGAATGTCATACGTGTCGGGTTTCTCCTTCTCTTTTTGTTTCCTTTGTATGTTTTTTTTTTTTTTGTTTTTTTTTTTTTTTTCATTTTCATTTTTTTTTTTTTTCGTCTTGTGTCCATCCGTCATGTCAGGTCTGTTGGCCCATTCACATCCTCGTTGAGCCGCGTCCATCATAACCATCAGCCAAAAGTCATGAGCCATGAGCCAGCGCCACCCGCGTGTTCAAGCGTTCATTCAGACAAGCTCCTCTCAAAATCGTCCCTCTTGACCGACTCCTTGCTGTCCTCCTCAAAAAGCTCCCTCGCACAAATAGCCGGATGCAGGACATTCAGAATCACCGCCGCCACCAGCACCAGAACGCCCTCGAAGCCGATGAACATGACCTCGTCCGCCATAATGGGCCCAGACCAGCCCTCGCTCAGCTCCGCGACACGGAAACAGCTCCGCCACAGAATCAGAATCGAGGCCACCGCCAGTCCCGCGAGGAAGAGCTTGAAGCGGAGAGTGCCGCGCATGCGCACCAGACGGGGCTCCTGAGTGAGGGCTGCCGCGCCGAGGAGCTTCCGGCGGCGGCGGATGCGCAGGAAGAAATCGAGCGAGGCGGCGATAAAGGCCAGCATGGTGAAGACTTGCCAGGCGAGGCCTGCGACCATGATGTTGGAGCCGTCGTCGGGGGAAGAATGGTCCTGGACGGCGAGGGAAGCGAGAGCACCACCTGTGGCTTGGAGGACGAGAGAGATGATGTCGCAGGGGATGAACTTTTTCTATTATTAGCTCTTGCTTTCTTTTAAGAGAGAGAGAGAGACGGGGGGGGGGAAAGGGGGGCAAGGGAGGTGATATGTAATTCACATCACATGGCAACTCACAATCCTGGTATAATGCTCAGGCTTCAACCTCGAATTCTCAGCCCCAAACGCCGCCACAATTCTCCTCAGACACAGGTAGCACCCAGCGGCCATAAAGGCCGGCCCAATGGTCAGGCAGCAAATCTGGATCATGAAACCGTCCTGTTCCCACGGATTGTCCGCACTCATGACGCGGCCGACATAGCCGAGGACCTCGCACGTCAGGCCCAGTATCAGCGCGCCGTTGAAGACACCAGCCCGGCGGGTCATGGCCCATGTGACGACGAAACCGAGCAGCGACGCGGCGTACAAGCCTATGAAGATGGCGTTGGCGGCCAAGTTCGGCCGGTATTCGTAAAAGGAGGGCACATTGTCGCAGGTAGACGAGTGGGGGTTGTTGAGGCAGAACGTTTGCAGGGCGTCGGCGACGGCGTTGGGGTCGGTCGGCGTCGGCGTCGGCGTGGATGTGTGCGTGGGGAAGACGGGCGAGATGAAGGTTTTGTTGGACATTGTTTCGAGGGTTTGTTTTTTTGTACCTCTTTTGGTTGGGCTTTGATAGGCGGCGTGTGCTCGATATGCGTGTGTTTTCGTAGTGTGATGGGATTCTTTCTGTTTTGTATATATACAAATACGTATGAATATATGTATATGTGTGTATGCGTGTGCGCGTGTGTGTATTTGTCGTGTTATACAATTCTTTCTGTCCTTTACATCCACAAATACATATGAATGTATGAATGTGTGTATTTGTGTGTATGAATATCCCTCACTCTCCGTCTCTCTCTCTTTACGGCATAGACGGCAACACCCAAGAACTCAAAAAGGCAATCGTCCTGAAAGAGAAGATGGGATGAAACACAAGGGGGAAAAGGAGCCGATTTTTTTTTTTTTTTTTTTTTAAAAAAAAAAAAAAAAAAAAAAAAAAAAAAAAAAAAAAAAAAACGTTCGTCCAAATTTGCCAAGATTGTGATTTGTTCAAGGTCACTGCTTTTCGAGAATGCGCGACAGTAGCCGGATTTTCCCAAAGGGTCCGGTGCGCTTTTATTTATTCCCATGGCAATGCCATCGAACAGAGCAGCAAGCAATACAACACCATCACCATCACCACCACAGCCACATCCATGATCCGAGATCCAAGATGTCAGAACAAAAAAGTGGGGTCTCCTTCGCTGCCGACTTCCGAGCTCCGAATACATACATAGTATGTTAGGTGTTTCGGTCCCGTCTGGTAAGATTGGCAGGAGGAGACGAGATGGGAGGGAGAGACCGCAGTTGTATTGTATGTGTGTGTATGCGTACAGTGCATACTGAGTAAATGCACAGTGGCCGCTCGGATGCTCGGATATGGCGTCACTCATCCACTCCACCAAGCGTCCGGGAAAGAATAGAGGCAGGCATCGCGACGCGCGTAATGGGCCTGCAAATATCTCCGCCTCGGTCATCTCTGGGGCCCAAAGGCCGAGTCGACTTCTTCACTTCATACGGGCCATGTCCAGTCCGCGCCACGCCAGTCGCGCCACGCCGGTCGCACCACGCATCGTGGATCAGCCTCGCGTGCAGCAGATTGATGCAATTGCAGATGGCAACAGAGCAGCAGAGCAAAGCCCATCCCCGAACCACCAAAGTCCACGTCTTGCCGGTGCCCGCTATCCATCTCGTCTCTCGTGCTTCGGCCAGCTTAGATGCGTCTTCAACCCCAGACGCTCGTTATCTCACCTTGTCGCACATCCGCTCGCATCTCCTCCAACCCTGGTGTATCTGCCAAATCGACCCGGCCGACAAGGGATATTAGTATTAGGCGGATCAGGTGCTAAGCCGGACGGGAGTGTGTCCCGGTGGATACGCAGTCTTCTTGGGTTAAAGGTCAAAGGTGTTTCCCATGACATGGGCTCTTGCAGGAGGCCATCCAACAGCCACGTACACGGTTAATTGTGCGGAGCGACTAAGTGCCCTGTGCCCTCATCTCTCTATATTAAGCACATCCGTCTCTCCAGCTCAAACTGAATAATTTACATCAACAAAAAAACTAACAATATTGGAATATTGGTGTTGCCGTGAATGGTAGGCAGCCCGCAGTCCATGATCCGTGCAGTCTTCTCCCCGTGCGTACAATGTGCGCTGAATTAGCACGTCGCGAAAGACACCGGCAAGGACGGACCTGTGTACAAGGACCAACATGTCTTCCCAGAGACCGATACCCCGTCATTGGGACTGCGGGAAACTGACTATAACGACAGATTGGAATACTTGCTTGACTCAGGCCACGCCATCGCGCATATGGCCGCTTTCCTCCACACCAACAACTCCTTGCTGCGCCTCGGCGTCTTTCGGGGTGCGCGTCACCCCGCCTCGACGGACACCAACTCCCTTGAGCTTCTCCGACTGTGTCGTTACCGCCATTTGTTTTTCCTCTTGTTCTAACGGTTGTTGCTGCTGCTGCTGCTGCTGCTGCTGATGATGATGATGATGATGATTCTTTTGCTTCTGCTGCTTCTTCTGCTGCTTCTTTTGCTGCTTCTGATGTTGCTGCTGCTGTTGCTGTTGCTGTTGCTGCTGCTGCTGCTGCTGCTCTTGCTCTTGCTTTCGCACTTCCTCATCATCACTGACAGACACCTTACCCGCCAGGCCAATGCGTTTATCATTTAATGTCTTAAGTGCCAAATCCGTATCCTCTCTAGCGATATGTCGGTAACTTTCGCCCTTGGGGCCCTCGCCGCACGCAGTGACCGTTGAAGCCTCGCTCTCGCTTCCCCGGCGTGCAAAATGGTAAGCAGACCCGATGAGACTCTTGTTCCGGACCATGTTGTATCGATCGTATTCTTCCACCGTATGTTCCGCGTTCGTAAAACTGTCGAGCGCATCGAATACATGCTGGAATACTTGTGTGTCAATGTCCCGAGCCCATAGAAAATCGAGATGCTCATAGTGCGGAATTTCAGTTGCCACAGTCTGTGGCGGTAGCTCCCGAAGCATGACGTTGATGTCTACCAGTGAATCGCTTCCACCATAAATCAATACCACAGGGGTCCGGATGTTGCGAGTCGGGTACTTTGCAACTTTGGAGAACTTTATCGACGTGACCATGCTCATTGGCTGGCGGACGTCATCATCGTACATCTGGAAACACTTGTTGCGAATGATTTGGAACCAGTGTACCACACTCTTGGTACTGGTCAAGGAGTACAAATGCGGGTAGGCGGCCAATTTCTGACTAACTGAGATATTTTTCGTCCTCCAGTCAAACAGAAAGGCCATGCCAATGTCGATAAGCCGGCAGAACAAAGGGGGATATAACAGCGTCTCCCACATTGTCGCAGAACTGAGGATTGAGCGTCTGCCAAACATGAGGTAGAGCACGGATGGAGATGCTTTGACGAACGAGTCAACCATTCCATTGGATAGTCCTGCTGGGGCCATAGCTGGCGCTAACGCAATAAAGACGTTGACTTTGTGGTTGAGAGACGGGTGTATGGCCAACGTCGCGAAAGCTTGAGCAGTACCTTGAGAAAATCCAATGTAGGAAAGGCTCTCTTGCTCAGTTGTCTCCAGGATGTATGAAATGGTGTCTGGAATGTCGTGGAATGCAAACTCGTCCATGGAGAAATCCCAGAATTTGACACTAGTCGGAGACGAGTGAATTGATTTTTTCGAATATTTGTTTCCGCGATTGTTTCCCAGCTAGCATGTTTTCCGCGATTAGAGACGGATCTAGCCATATGACATGGATTGGGGGGGTTTTTTTTATGAACAGAAAGAGAAAACAAGAACAACAAAGGAGAGAAACTCACCCAAACATCAAATCCACGTTCAACAAGCTCAAACGGAATACATCGCTTCGCATCCGTCAAGCAGACCCACACCTCAGAGTTCATTAGGAGTCCGTGGTGAAGGTAGACAACTCGCTTTTTCAGGCTACCGGGCCCATTGTTGACCTTTTGTCCCTCTTCTCCCTTTCGCCACTGCAATCTGTGGACTCCGAGAAGATAACCGTCTTTGGTCTGCACAATGTGTTCCTCGGCTTCGTAGCCCCATATACGACAAAGCTCGGTGAAATCAGAGGCATCGCGGATAGACGATGAGATTGCTGGGACGTCCGACGGAAGCAGAAGAAAGATTTAGCGACGACGTCAATGGTTTTGACAGTATGAAGACGGGTTTGCTTACACTTCTTCTTGTTCTCAGCCTTTTTGTGCTCGTCCGTGGTGAATCTAATAAACAGGAGCCGCGAAATGAGGTAGAAGAACGACACAATAAAGGAGGCTGGGGTCCTTGCGTCAGCAAGACAGTTTTTTTCGACCTCAACCACAAGCAAGGCTCGGTCGGCAGCGACATACGTAGGGCAAGTGTGAACACTCGAATGACGGCCTCGAGACTGATCAAGACAAACGACCCGACGAGCGCGATGTATTCGTACCTGCAGCAGAATAGGCGCTGTCAGCAATGAGCACAACTCCCTCCCAACTGGGCGTACCAAAAGACGCGCTCCTGTTCCGGCGGTTTCCAGCCGAGGTTCTTGACTCACGGGCGCAGCCTCCCAATCAATGGTACGGGCATGATTTTGTTTGACTTCCCGCGATAGGATATTCTAGGAGGCAGTAGGTGAAGGGCGTGGTCGCGCAGCCATATCGTGCAGGTAACGCAACGCAAGTTTGAAGGCAGGGATAACGCTGCTTCGATGTGAAAGAGGTCTAGAGTTCGGACTATAAGGGAGGTTGATATCAGAGACGTGCGTGTCATGGATAGTGATGTCACTCACATAACAAAATCCGTGGCATGTGTGATCGGTCGGGATCCACTTGTTTCACTAGTCTGCTGACCACCCTTGTGCTCACGCGTGTGGCATACAGAGTATGTATATTTGAATGGCGTGCCAAGCATTCAAGGCTTTTCCATGGCATTTTTTGTTCTTCTTGTTATGCAATCAAGATATTCGCCTAATAAGCTTACGGTGCCAATTTTATTGGCAGCGTATGGTTAGTGCTGCTAGGATGGTTTGATTTGCGTACACATCTTCCACTCTAGGCGAAATGATCCTCTTTCTTCCCAAATCGACTCTCATTTTAAAGCTCAACACATAGCGGCCACATCGCAAGCAAGCAAAGAAAACATGTCGCGACTTAGCGAGCCCAACAATTTTCTTCGTGTGTATAGATTAAGCACTTTGCGACCCTTGCACGCATGACACGCCTCGGAGAGTGCATGTGTGCAGCAGTCGAATTTGTGAAGACACCCCCTCCCCCCACCCCACCCCCGTCAATTGGCACGCAAGCCCGCGGACCAATCAACGAGAATCTCTGTACTATGTCGCGACTTTTCCATCAAACTTGCCTGTCATAGCATCCGTCACACTATACAAGACCGAGTCCCAACAGGCCATCATGCCGACCTCATGTCAAGAGCTGCGTATGTTGAAATTAACATTTGAAAACGAAACCCTCTACCCCGCGTTTACTAACATGCCACGCCCTCTCTTCTTTTTATTCCAGGTGACGCGCTCGCGCAGTGTCTCCAAGAATCCGAATGCGTCATGATCCAGCGACACAAGGCATCCGACTGCCTCCGCGATCCGCTCGTCAGCACACTGCCCACCAAGTGCCAGCAGCTGAAAAAGGGCTACGGTGACTGTAAGCGCGGTATGGTCGACATGCGCAAGCGGTTCCGGGGGAACATGCCTGTTACATACAAGAGCGTGGAGGGCGCAGAGACGGGCAAGGGCTACCAGCTGTATGCTGGCAAGCCAGCCTTTGCCGGGGGCGTCAAGGAGACGAGTGGGAACGAGCCTATTCCCAAAGATTGGAGGGAAGTTGAAAACGAACAGTATCGACTGGAACAGCAGCAGCAGAAGACAAAGTAACGCGTAAATGTGCTCGCGGAACAAAGGTTCCAACCGCATGCTCGTGTCTCTCTATTCCCCCCCTTTCATTCCGTTGCATGGGCGTGGCGTTTTTAGAGCATTTATACATTATTTCGAAGAGATATCAAGCCTGAGAAGGTGATTCAAAAATGGATGGCTCAAAATACGACATGCGTTACGTGGCGAAGAAGTACAAAGGACGCAGCTCATAAGATGTTGCAGCCTGCAGTGCAGGAAACGATGTCCATACAAGCGGAGCCGCGTCTATTGATCAGGGTTACCCGGCAAGTGTGCTTATGGGGTCAGGGCGCGACTTCGGACGTAAAATTTAGCCTTTTGTCCTGTACCATTTGCCAAGCATTCCTATTATAAACTCAATTAGATAGCTGAATTAGTATTGGGGCCTTAGATCAGTGGTAGATTATGTGATTCCAGTGATGGAGTTTCCACAGGGTCGTCCGTTCGATCCGGGCAGGCCTCAATCGCTACCAGAATTTTTTATCATTTTTTTTTCTCACTGGCAGGCACAAACCCATCTTTGTTCAGCAGAATTGATGTTTGCCGAACACGTTGAAAAATAATACAAAATTGCAGACAGCGTTTATGTCTCTCATGCTTTTTAAGAAAACAAAAAAAGTCAGGTCTACATGTTTCCTATCCATTTCCTGCATTAGCGCATCTCTTACAGTCCATACACGCAGACGGAACCCACCCCATACGGGAGGGTTCCCCCCTTTGTATGAATAGAATTTTCTTCAACCTTACATACACTTAACCACCTAACTATGCCTTAAGTGTTACTTCTCTTCATGACCTTACGAAGCACCGCCTATTGCGTAAGTGCCAACCTCTTGCGTGTGCCTTCCAGCACGTAACAGCATCGAAATCCACGATCATGAGTTATGAGCACGACGTAAGAAGAGGTGCATTCGATGTGTAAGTTTCGAAAAGAAGGCCATCAGAGAAAAGCCACGGGCAAATCATATGACTAGAGAAAAGATCCAAATTTATATGGTAGTATAATTGTGTTTCTGTCACAATCCATCCGGGAAAGCTTCCGTAGCTCAGTTGGTTAGAGCTTCGTACTAATAAACGTTAGTGATGCGGAGGCCGCAGGTTCAAGCCCTGCCGGGAGCAAAATCGCTTCAAGCGGCTTTCCTTGGATGTGTTAATTTTTGCCCACGCCGGCGCTTAATATTTGCGTCATTTGACTTGAGCTTCATTCAGCTGCTTCCATTGCCTTCCTCAGCTTCCTGTGACGCAATGCGTACGTTTCCTTCCTCAGACATCACTACAGATATTCTCTGCAACCTATGCAACAGGCACATCCAGTCTTTTTTTCACCACCATTGTTTCCCATACAGTCCAAAGACTATATGGACTCAAGGTTTCGCAAATGAGAAGCCGGTACTGCGTCACGAGGGATCCTGAAAGCTTGACAACTGCTATCACCAGTCGATTGGGAGGCAACAAACGAGGGCACTATCCGTTGTAGGTAGGTATGCTGCTTGTTCATCCTTTCTTTGGTTGACAAGTAGCCGAGGCGTCGGTACTGTACTATGAATACCGAACATAGCTGTCTGTCGTGGTGCCCAGTGAGCTTGTCATCCGTGACAGGCTGAGGATTATTCCATCCTTCATTCTGGTGGGAGTGCACCACAATTGTACAACTTTGCTCCGTGATGAAAACAAATGCATGTTAGGGAAACAATGCAATAAAGTCCCAAAGAAGAGTATCTGTCCTGATAAACGTTCTTCATTGGTCGATCTTGATTGCGCGCTAAGTGTCTTGGTTTTATTCGTTCTTTTTTTAAAAAAATAAAAGTAAACATTAAAAAAAATCGCGCATACCTGACTGAGGTCATCCACGCGTATGATGCCAAGGAAAGGAAGAGAAGAACCAAGGAACCAAGAGGAGGGGGCCGGCAGAGTTTGTCCCTTCCTCAAGGGAGTTTAGCTCTACTAGTCTGCAAACAAGCAATCAGCCAAGCTACCACTAGTACCAACAAGATTCGAAATTGAAAGATACAATACAATAATACACCATCTGCAATTACTTCACCTCTCCAGCGGGCCAACACGACGCAGAAAAATACAATTCGTTTCTCTTTAATGACAGAGACATAAAAAAGCATGTCCTATCGGCTCGTCTTCATATCAGCGGTCCTCCTCGCCATCACCATCACCTTCCTCACCATCCCGGCTTGCCTGCCATACCTCCTGTCCGCGACGGCATGGCCGTCATCATTCTTCTCTCCCTCACCATCACGAGATGGAGCATCGCGGGACCAGTCCTCCAATGAATTCACGACTGCCATGTCCAGCGAGAGAAATCATCGCCCCAAAATCGATCATCTTACTCTCATGGCGAGTGTTCCGCGCAAATACCTGCCCACTGTCCACAACCAGCGGCGCCTCATCATCATTGGCGACATTCACGGCATGAACACCGAGCTGGGACACTTGCTGGATGAGGCTCGCTACGATTCATCCCGCGATCATCTTGTCACGCTGGGGGACATGGTCAACAAAGGTCCAGACTCAACAGGCGTGTTGGCGAGACTGATGTCCATGAATGCCAGTGCCGTTCGGGGAAACCACGAGGATCGACTGCTGCTAGCACTTGACGATTATGATAGCCGCGCGGCGTCCGTTCGGCACAGCAATGGTGGCGGCGACGACGACGACGATTCGCGTGTTATCGAAATGCGCAAACGG
Source organism: Claviceps maximensis (assembly GCA_018360255.1). Taxonomy (NCBI): domain Eukaryota; kingdom Fungi; phylum Ascomycota; class Sordariomycetes; order Hypocreales; family Clavicipitaceae; genus Claviceps; species Claviceps maximensis. The sequence goes on from SRPZ01000258.1 coordinate 30,943, forward strand.
AACAGAAAGATTCTCAAGGTGGCCAAGACGTTGACTGCTGAGCAAGTCAGATGGCTATCACATCTGCCTGTCATACTCAAGGCGAAGCCGTTGCATTTGTATTTTGTACACGCCGGCCTAGTCCCCGGTGTGCGGCTGGACAAGCAAGATCCCTGGGCAGTCATGAACATGCGCTCGCTGGTATATCCCCAGGAGGAACATGGTCGAAAAGCAGACGATGAAACCATGTCGGATGCGCCGCCCGTGCAGGAGCAAGAACTGCTGCAACGACAACACCACGAAAACAATGACAATGACAATGATAACGCGCAAGATGCCAGTAAAGTCATTGCCGTCCCCACCGACAAACACTCGGGCGAGCAATGGGCCAAAGCATGGGACCGCTACACGAAGCGTCTCTCCAAGTCCGCCCGCTGGACAGTCATGTACGGACACGATGCCAGGAGAGGATTTACCGAAAGCAAATACACGGTCGGGCTGGACTCGGCCTGCGTGAGGGGCGGCTCTCTAACCGGGCTGATCGTCGAAGCTGATGCAAAACACAGGCCATTTAAATGTACCAAAGTTCAGGTTCCATGCAAAAAATATGCTTAGAACACGTATAGGCCATGGACGCTAGAAGCACAACTGCCTAGGTTTTTGAGGCCTGCCCTTTTTTCCCCCTTACCTCTCTGTCCATTTTCTCATCCTTTCTTGTCAAGTTCCCCATTCCTGTTCTTATTCTTCTCTTGTTTCTATATCACTATGCTTGTCAATCCTTCATTTGTCGTTCCTGCGCGCGGCAAGGAAGATGGATAGGCCAGGACAAGATACGACGGCACGACATGACGATGACGATAACGGACGGAGTTCATCGTTTTGATATCCCATTTGGTTTTTTTGGAAGTAGATTGACTACGTGGAACTTCTTGATACTAATTTATAATTCATTACATGCATGCATGTTTTCTCCAGTCCCAATTCTTCATTGCCCCTTGGTTCCCCCACTCTGTCTCTTTCTTTCATCTTTCTAGCCAAACATAGAAAAGCGAACAGGATGACCTTCAAAGTGCAGGCAGAGGGGACGAAAAAAGAAATCGAATAGTGCATCACAAAACATGTTTCCGGCACGGTCAGTCGTCGAATCGAGGTACTTTGCCCCCGCGCATCAAGGCAGACGTGCATGATAAAATCGTATTTCTAATTGAGAGCCATTCCTGGGCATGTGCATGGTCATGGCAGATTCGGGAATTTGTTTTTGGTCTGTCAGGCTTATTTGTGAGCATCTGTCTAGTCGTGGACGGGATTTAGAACGAGGACTATTTTATGCCGTGTGTGCTGGTCCCGTGACGTCATTCATCCGTTTCGTCTGTAGCGGCATTTCTATTTCATTCGAGCAAGCACTTGTTGGGCGGCCTTGATACTCTTCTGCTACGGGCAATCCTCATCTATCATTATTTTTTACATCTTTATAAGTATATTTTTGTAGTAGTTCAAATTATTTACTTTGTGTGTGTGCGTACAATTCTGGGGACAATGTGGTGGTGTGTAGGTGTGAAAAAACTTAAGTAGACAGCTTCTTCTTGAGAATGTCCTTGAGGGTAACGGCATCGGCGGCAAACTTGCTGATGCCCTCGCGGAGCTTCTCGACGGCCATCTGATCCTCGTTGAAGTCGAACCGGAAAGCGGCCTCATCCTTGATGTATGTCTTGCGCTGAATGTCGAGAGAAGCGGCTCCGGCGGCGTCAAGCTTCTTCGGGACAGCCTCGGATGAGTTGAGGAGGTCTTCGAGCAGGTTGGGCTTTTTTTTGGTAATATGTTAGCTTGTTTCTTATATGGAAGAAGTTCGAGACAAGGGATGTAGACGTATGGTCCACTGATTTCTCATCTTCTTGGGCCACTTACGGAGATGGTGAGGTAGTCACAGCCAGCAAGCTCAGTGATCTCGCCAGTGTTGCGGAAAGAGGCGCCCATGACAATGGTCTTGTATCCAAATTTCTTGTAGTAATTGTAGATGCTCTTGACGGAAGCAACACCGGGGTCCTCCTCCTTGGTGTACTCCTTCTTGTTGGCAGCCTTGAACCAATCGAGAATTCGACCGACAAAGGGGGAGATGAGATAGGCATTGGCCTCAGCGGCGCCAATGGCCTGCACCAGAGAGAACATGAGAGTAAGGTTGCAGTTAATGCCGTGGTCGCGCTGCAGGATCTCGGCAGCCTTGATACCCTCCCAGGTAGCGGCGATCTTGATAAGGACACGGTCCTTGTCGATGCCCTGCTCCTTGTATAGCTGCGAGAAGTGTCAGCGGGCTCTGCGATTTCGATTTCCTTTTCCCCCCCCTTGTGGACCAGGGAATCCCCAGACGAGGAGAAAATGACACTTACGTCGATGATGTGCAGAGCCTTGTTGACAGACTCCTTGGTATCGAATGAGAAACGAGCATCAACCTCTGTGGAGACCTTGCCAGGAATAATCTTGAGAATCTCCTTGCCGAATTCAACTAGCAAACGATCGAGGGCGTGGTCGACCTGGGAGTCGATATCGCCACCCTGCTTTTTGCCGTACTCGACGGCAACGTCCATCAACTTGGCGTACTCCTCCTTCTTGGAAGCGGCCAAGATGAGGGAAGGGTTGGTGGTGGCATCCTGAGGCTTGTATTTGCCAATGGCTGAATGAAATAGGGGTTAGCTTTGCCAAGTAACTGTTGAGAGATACAGGACGTCGGAAATCCCACGCTCTTCTGGGGCGGCGGACCAGCCAGTGCTGCAAGGAAGCAGCAATGGAAAGGCCGGGTCGATCGACGATAAAAGAACACATGTTACTAACAAGCAAAGTCACCTGTTTAAAGCAAGTCAGCATCTTGTAGTGCAGTCCTACAGACCGGAGAAGAGGGGCGCAGTTGCGGGAATTTACCAGAATCAGACACAACGACCTAGGTGCGCGCAAACAATTTCAGATATGTCAGCTTCTTTAGTTCGTTGTCCAGGGCAGCCGAAGTTGAAGGGAGAATCGGATCGAATCGAACCGAGCCGAGCAGCGCCAGACTGAGGCTTCCGAGATCAAGCAATAAGAGCATCGACAGAAATGGAGGAGGAGAGGGGGGTTACGTTTCACAGTTGATGCGCGACACTCCGGCCTGGTTGGGAAGCCGTGGCACGCCGATGCGTCGTTGCTCGGCCGGTTTTGATGAGGAGGAGGGGCAACGGCGGGGGGTTCAAGTTCAACACTTACGGTGCCAGTGGCCTTGAGCTGGTCGAGAGAAGTAGACATGGTGGGCGATGCTGCTCTGTGATGTGGCTGCTGGGAGAAGAGTTCGGAGAACCAGAGGCAATTGTTTGGAACGGCGGAGTGGGCACAGGAAGCTATTTGTAACGTCGGTGCACTTGATGGACGAGGCGAGATGGAGAAAATTGGTTGAATGAATAGAACACGGGGGAAGGGGCACGATCTGCAACAGGTTGAAATGATTAATGACAATTCGCCCTTCGCCGCCGCCGCCGCCGCCGCCGCGTCGCCAGGGCGTCATTGGGACCATGACGAGCCTGGCGGGGCGGAATGGCAGGCTGGAGGGGAGCTGGACGCGCTGAGAGGGGAGCACCGGAGGGGAGCACCAGAGGGGAGCACCAGAGGGGCAGTGCGACAGTGTGTGCACCACGTGCAGCCATTGGCCCGCGTGCTAGCGTGTAATCCCCAGAACGCCAAGCCACCATCTTCCCTCCACCGACTACGGAGCCTCTCCAGTCATATGCCCGCCCAACCGTTCATTGGAGCGCATAAGTGTGCAAATTACTGCGCAGCACGGCCAACTCGACACGCCAGACATACCCTGGAGCAGCTCGCAACCACCCTCAGCACGACCGGCCACATCTGACCATGTTTTCTATGCCACAACCACAAGTTCAAGACAACTGCTTCTCTGTCTTTTCTTCTCCCATTCCCACTTCTTCTGTTCTACAGCACATCGAATACATATGACCATACCCATTTTTGGTAAATTTAAGCTCGCTCCGTCGTCCACCACCTCGCTTGGAAGCGCCCCCAGTATGCAATGACATGGTGAGAGATGGAAAAAAAAGTAAGAATAAAAAACATCACCCCTTTTCAAACCGCAGCGTCTCAAATCTCATTCAAGGCTATCCCTCAGACACCGGCCCTACAATTGAAAATATGCATATGTTTTTTTTGGTCACAAAGAGTCACATTCCACCACACGCCTAGTCCTCCGTAATGTCGCCGTACTCCCACATGCCCAAGCGGTCCTGCTTGGCCTGACTCTCCACCTCACGAAGGTGCTTCAGGTAGGGCTCAAAGGCTCTGCTTCGCTCCCAGGTCTTGAGCTTCTTGGACACCATGCCGTAGCCGCTGGCCACAAGTTCCTTGTTAATCGAGTCGTTCAATCCAGGCAACTCGTTATTCTTGGCGTCGTACAGGGTGATGTAGCTGACGTTCTCCTTGCTGTCGACAAAGTCGAAGCTGCCGACCAGTCGCTTTCCGTCGGTGATTTCATTGATCACATTGATCGCCTCTTGAAAGTAGTCAGCCCCCGTGGGAAGCTGGACGAAAGAGAGCGACGCATCAATGGCCTGCGCCTTGAGCTTCTGAACACCAAAGCGAACCTGGTCGAGAGGGCGGAGGTTAGACCAGGCAATCTTCTCCGTGTTGCCGTAGTCGACGTATTGAACTTCAGCAACCTTGGCTGCGCGGTCGTTGGCACGAACACGAGCACGGTACCACTGTCCATCGTAGGAGAACTTGGCTGAGACAAAATCTCCTGTCTTGGGAGCATCGGCGAGGGGTTTGTTGTTCTTGGAGTCCACGTGGAACTTTCTGAATTCGCTCATCAGCGTTTCCAGAGCGGCGGTGCCCTTTCCGATTTCCTGGATCTTAATCTTGCCATTTCCGTCAACATTGGTGATCATGACGTCGCGATAGTCCGTTGGCTTCTTGTCCAACGTCACCTCGGTCTCAGCAGTGGCCTGCCCAGTAGTCTGCTCTTCCTCTTCGACATCTAGATCCTGAGAAGGATCATAGTCATGCCACAAACCCTTTCGCGCATCCTTGGCCTTCTTCTCGGCGGCGAAGAGTTCGGTCGAATTGCCAGATTTCTCAGCGGAGTAGGCATGTACCGAGGCCAGACCTTCCTCAACGAGCACCTTGGCGAAATTCTCGCGGTTCATGTACAATGCTCCGATAAAACCCCCAACCTTGTCCATGTCGTGGATGTCAACTTCGCAGTCTCTTTGGTTGCATCGTCGGTTGGCAAGGTCCAGTGCCTCCTTTCCAAACGGCTCACCGCCCTCGCCATCAGCTCGGGGGGCTCGGGGTGCACGAATACCACCGAGGACCATTGTGAGCTTCACGTTTTCTCGGGGAATGAGAATCGTGAAACGGGAACCAGCCTTGCAGAAGTCAACAATGGCCGGCACCTTCTTTTGTCTCTGCAAAGTGGCGAGCATAATCTTGGCCTTCTGGGTGTTTTCTGACAGATCAGTGTACTGCTTGGCCTTTTGGGGCTTGCCAGACCACATGCCCTTGAGCTGTTCTTTGGCTCTCTCCTGCGCAGCAAGGAGTTCATCATAGTTGGATGCCCTGTCAGTATCGTCTTTTCTGTGGCGAATTACTGACGCCCAACCAGCCTCGACCAGCAGCAGCGCGATGTTTTTACCCTTTTCGGTCACCGTGGCTACTTCCTTGGCCTCGAAACCTTCGCTGGCAGGCCGCTTGCCGTCAATGCTGATTTTGACGTGCTTCCCGATCAGCTTCTGGCGCACAAACTCCTTGGCTTCGTCTCTGAATGGACCCTCACTGGGATCACTGGTGCGAGGTCCACGGATGCTGCTGAAGCTGATTCGCTTCTCGGCTCCAGCCTTGTTTTTGACCAAAATGGTATCAGCGCCCAGAATTTTGCTCACGGTCATTTCTTGATTGCCGGCATCAGCTTTGGCGACGTGGTTTTTGTGGAGACGAAGCTTCTTTGCCTGGGCCTGCTTTTCCGCGGCTCGAAGCGATGCCATCTTCTCGCCCAGCATGGTCGAGTGAAAGTCGTTGCAGCGTGCAAGGCCGTCTTGCAACAGAAACTCAGCAATGTTGCCGCGAGGATGAATAACATTGGCAACCAACTGGCCCTGAGGGCTGACTCCAACAATCTCGACCTTGACCTGTCTTTGCAACAGACGAGTCTCGACAAACTGCCGGGCTTCGTTACCATATTCTTCAGCTGGTTGAGTGGTACCCGTGGAAGGGTTTGGTCTCTCCGTGGAAGGCGTGCGGATGCCAGCGACGAGAGTCATGGGCTGTACATGCTTGTTCTCCGAAAGCAAAAGTCGCACCAAGAGTCTGTCGCCACTGAGAACCCGCTCAACAATACCGTCGACAGTCTCGCCCTTCCACTTCTTTATGAAATCGGGGCCGCCAAGATCGTTCTGGACTTGGATGACACCCCCGGTCCCAGCCCACAGCCCTTTGCTCTCAGCCTTGGCCTGAGCTTCGAGCTCACGGAGCTTCTCGAGGCGGTCCAGAATCTCATCGTTCTCCTCCTTGCGTCCGGCATCCTCACGAACTTTTAACCACCCAGCTTTGACCAGCTCATCGGGTAGTTCACTGCCATCCTTCAACTTTGCAGTTCCAAATTCTCGGCCCGAATTGGGAATGGTGTACTGAATGGTACACTGGACCGGCTTACCGACGACGAGATTCCGGAGGTATTCACGGGATTGGAAGGCGAACGGTTCGTCCCCCTCTCGTCTCAAATGGGGTGCGGTCACGTATGCGAGCGACAAGGATCGTTCGGCAGTGGGATTGTTGGGGCTTGTCAAGATGAGCGTGTCACCGCTCAAAACACTCTTGACATTGCCAACAAATACCTTGGACATGATGGATCGAAGAGACGGAGAAACCTATACCTCTCGGATAGCAGATATTAGCTAGCTGAAGTTTCACACATCAAGATCAATTCTAGGAGCAGCAATCGAAAAAATGACAGATTGGTATACAAACACCGGCAGCTGCAAAAAGCGGCCCGAGACCGAGTTCAAGGTGCCCAACCAAGAAAAAAAAAAGGCCATGTTTGGAAGTCAACCCATAAATTTGCATGTGCTGTGTCCAGAAAGTACAATTGAGCACGAGCGCGGTTCACACAAGTCAAAGACTTACCGGAGACGAAGAGGCGGTAAGAAAAGGATGGACAGGATGAAGCCAATCCTGTGATAAGCTTGAATGAATGGATTCAATTGTCGAACCGAGGATTGAGGAAGATCAGAGACGGTTGGCTTTGGCTGCGACTCCAGTCCGGTCGGTCGTGTGCTTCGTTGATTTGAGGCAAGGTGTCACCAAGCTTGGGAAACCCCCCATACCCCTGTGCGTCCGCCAGGCCTAGCTATTTTGCGGGGACCTGGAGCGGCTTCCGGGGGACCATCCGTCAATGGCAATTGTTGAGTCGCCCAGCGTGGATAATTAAGCGACTCAATAGCAACAGACCAGGCCAGGCCAGACCCAGACGACTTCGGCACAAGCATCAGCGCCGGGTCTCAGCTGGCTCCGCGTCCGTCCGTCCAGCACAGCTTTTTTTTTTCCCTTGCGCGGGGCGGCCCTGCCGAGGCCTACAGGAGAGGGTCGTCGTCGAGCTTGCGACGCCCCTGTGGATACCACCATACCGTTCATATTCATATTCACAAGATCGTGGCTTGTCGAGGGGTTGAGGCAAGACGCGCGACTACAGTAAAAAGCTTCCATTTCCACAATACGTGACTGTTTCTGTATCAATCTTCATCGTGTCATCATTTGCGAGTTTCTTACACGGCAAGCATTGTGGCTGTTGTGTGCCGAAACGAGGGCAAAGGCATGATTTAAAACAGGTGACGCAATGCTGTCTTGTCTTGCCTTTCATTCACGCCGACATCACGCCAGCAGCTAACCTGCCGAGTTCTGGGGGTAGAGATGTGTTGCAGTGTGCATTTTCAGCGCAACAGATTATGAATTTTTATTGTAGTAGCTTTCCAAGATTGTGGTGGCATATCATTTGCTATATAGTCCTCGTCGATTTGTGAAGCTCCATGTAGCTGAACTACCTGCACAGCACCTCCTTGATATGCAAGTGAAAAATCACGCGCGAGTCAACATTTACGAGGAAATACCGATGACGCCTATTGTATGCGGTTAGATGGAGCGCGGTCACAGGAGAATCTGAGACTTGGAGATAACATACCGCAGGCGGGTCGAGGACCGGCATTGCCAGTCTTGAGAGACTCTTCATTGCCACCCTTGCCGAGATCGTCGGTGCCTGCATGGATAACGACGGTGCGCTATGGTATTGTTAGTCCAGTGTGACAGCCCATGTAGTTGTGTCCCTTTGTTGGATTCAAAAACGGATAACTTGTAGCTCGATCAACGTACGCCGATGACACTGTGAGGTCCAATGAGCTTGACATGCTCATCCTTCACGGAGCCCTTGGCGTTGCCCTGACCATCCGTCTCGAGGTTTCCCAGGTCACCGACGTGTCGGGCCTCATCAGAGGGAGCCCCGTGGGTCTTGCCATGTGGGTTGACTGCTCATCCGAGAAAGATAACAAATCAGTGATGGCTTCTCGAATAGACGGACAACGAAAACATTGACTGGGCTCGAATGAGTTAGCCTTGTGCAGGTTGTCATGTACGTACAGTGCGGGCCGGCAGAGGTGCAGCCGTTGGTGTTGTCACCAAAGGTGTGGATGTGGAAACCACGCTTCGCATTGGGATCGTTGCCAGTGATATCCCAAGTGATGGTGGTGGGAGCCGACTCCGACTCCTGCTCGAAGATAACGGTGCCGCCAACCTTGGCGTCCCCTCGGAGAACAGCAACTGAGAGATGAGGTGGCGAGCGTCAGCTGGGGATCTTTGTCATGGGTAGCACGCCGTCATCAAGTGACATCGTGACAGGTAGGCCGCGTTCCATCAAGGTTGCTCCGCGAGATGTCCCCCCTCTTCCCCTCCCCAGAAAAAAACTCGCTCAAACAAGCTCAACTTGCCCCTCCCAGCGCGACCGGTTGAGGTATAAATAGGAAGGGATGGTAGCCATTATGCACTACAGCTGCGTCTTGTATTTTTGAGGTGCTAAGCCAGAAGTATCTTACCTGCTTTGACCATTGTGACGACGTGATTCGGCTGTCTTCGTTTTTTGTTGGCTTTGGGAAAGGGTAAGAAAAATAATGAGGTGAAATTCAATCTCGCGGGGTTTCGATGATGACGAAGAAGAAGAGCAGAAAGTGGAGCGGAGGCGGGGACAAGTTTCGAGCATAAAGAGAGCGAGCCGCAGCAAAGGTCCTCCGCATTCCCTGGTCAGCGAATTAATAAGTCGGAGTCGACCGTCAATCGACATGCAATCTGAATACTCGAGGGGGAGTACCAACGCCGCCCGGTCACCGCAACGTCGCCCTCCCACTCTCTCGCGCCTCGAAATGCGGACTCGCTGTTCACTGGACGCCCCAAGACGCGTGCTCACGGATTCGGACTGGGAGGGCCTCTTGCCTCTGCTGGCCGGCTCATGTCAAATCAACCAATTGATGCTATAGCTAGCTGCCTGGCGTTTGTCCGATCTGCTACTTGCATATTTTTATCACCGATTGGAGTCTTCGGACCAACGAAGCTGCTACTCCACGTAGCGTCTGCCATTGTCGGCAACTTCAACGCACAGTCTCTACCATTCGACGCGAGCATATTGGATTCGTTGGCCGTTCGGAAAAGGGAAATCGTTCTTCGGCTAGATGGATCTTCTGGTTCGACACTTGACCTACATTCAGGAGGCAAAGAACGACTCCGATGATGGTTTAGCGGCAGCCGATGCGGCCTTCACACAATGCCAACGCCAACAGCAGCAGCCCAAAATAGCGTAACAAAAAGGTACGAAGCACGACTGAAGAGAGATTGAAATTGTAAGTCCTGCCTTGTTTGGCGCTGCGCCGTCATGACACGCCAAAGCCGTCACTGCAATATTCAAGAATCTGCGCCATCTGGCTGGCCTTGCTTTTCAGTCAAAAGTCACGTCAACCCATTGACGAGCATTGATTGGGTAGTAGCTGTGTATGTACTCTTTTTGTCACGATCATGGGGTAGATGGCAGGGCCAAACTATACGGGCCGAGCTGGACATTACACAAGGTAAACGTCCAATGCATGCATACTATCTAGTGATTCACATGTGGTTTCTTCGCGCCGCATTTTGGAACTTTTGTGCAATAGACGTCCAAAGTGTAAAACTGCAACTTACAGGTCGGTCATCGTCCAACCTAATTGCTACACCCTGCCGAATCTGGCCAACACTAGCCACGGGCAACGTGATGGAGGAGCCTTTCAAAAACCTGACCGTTGCTTGTCCTAGAGGGCAAGGCATGCAGCTTTGACCCTCCAATTAGGAGAGGATGGAGCTGAATGACACGTCTGTGCGAGAATGCACGTTAGAAAGGGAGGCAGAGATTGCGCGGGTGGAGGTGGCCTGGGTGCATCTCGTTCGGACTGGTCAAATATTCGCAGAGTGCCTGCCTGGCTGCAACATCGAACACTGAATGCTGCATAGCTGCATGCAGTGCGGCTCGTCAGCGGCCTGGGGGCTGGTCAGTTGGATGCAGAAAAATGTGTAGTGCGTGAAGTTTCATTGCCGTGCATGCCGACCAGCCAGCCAGCCTCGAGGACACCCGTTTTTTTTTTTTTTTTTTTTTTTTTTTTTTTTTTTTTTTTTTTTTTTTTTTTTTTTTTTTTTTTTTTTTTTTTTTTTTTTTTTTTTTTTTTTTTTTTTTTTT